>JAWNOR010000047.1:1555000-1810000 GCA_035045885.1 Drosophila borealis | reverse complement strand
TTAATGCAAAATAGCATTTGCATTCATGATGCCGATGTCGAGATGCCGTCGCTGCTGCTACCCCCCCCCCCTTCTCCCCCTCCCCCCTCGCAGCCCTATAGCCAGCGCATTTTGCGCAAACCTCACCGCAGAGCCAACAGCTGTGCTGATTCGCAATTTTTCGTTGTCAAAAAAAAATGGCCCATAACTCATGTCACCGTTGTGTTCATTAAATGTGAACTGACTGTCTGCCCAACCGTCTGGTCCTGCTGCTGCTGCTGCTGCTGCCGCTGCTCCTTCTCCTGCTCGTACTCCAGCCAGCGTGCCAGTTGCACCAGTTGTGCCAGTTCGGGTGGCATCCTCTTCACATTTTATTGTCTATGTGCGCATATGGTCAGCTCATTGTATAGTCGCTTAAATTGCCATTATCATCATCATGTAGCGATTAATGCGGCTCTTCTATTCCAGATATGAATGTACGTGATACATCTATCACAGCACACGTCGACGACCTTTTTAAAGAGGGGAGGGTGGGTGCGAAATTGTTTTGGGACGTGGACCCGGCACACTGCCATTTGTCCGCCGCTAGTGATGCTGCTGCTGCTGCTGCTGCTGGTGGTGGTGGTGACTCAATAATATACGAGCATGTAATTATATATGTACACCCATGCACATAATACTGGATGCCCGAAGGCATTAACGCATTTTCAAAGGCAATGTGCGTTAAGCTTCAGCTCAAGTGCAGCAGCTTCATCAAAATGTCATAGGGCTATGATTACAAAAATTAGATATAGCCAGTAGCAAGGTGCGGGCCAGCCACAGGGGAATTTAATGAACAACATGTGACAGATTTCTTGTAAATTGATTAATGAATTAACGAACCAACTGTTCAACTTAAATCTTCAGCCTGTATAGGATGTGCATAAAGTATAGTCAATGTCTTTCTCACTATCTTTTAGATATATTGTACATATGCCCACTAAATTTGCATATAGCCTCGTTTCATTATTTTTATATTTTTTTTATTTATTTAGAAAGCCTCCCAAATATTTCACACTCTTCCAATTAATGTAACAAATCTTACATACTTCTTCAAATTACACTGCTTAAAATGAAATCCAAGCTATTATGTGCAAAGCAATCGATACATAATTCAAATTTTCTATTCTACCCGCCAACACGACTGTGTAATCGAAATTGCGACTATGCGATAGTTTGTAAATCAACAATTCCTACACACTATCACCAACACTGTGCCATTTATGCGACATTTGACTACACTCAAATTGCGTTCATTTTCTTCATTTCTATTCCTAATTTTTTTGTGCATGCTTAAAATTATTTGGGAAAAATTGTGAACAAAAAAAGTGTGTTACCAATACGTTTAACATTATGCACATTGTAAGTGAACAAACAACTCTATAATTAGCACTGTAAGTAAGAAATTAACAACAAATCGCTTTTCGCGGAGCCTGCGAAACGACGTCGACGTTTTGTTGTGGCAAAAAAGAAAAGAAAGAATAAGAACGAGCCGCTACTGTGAAATTGTGCATGTATATGTGAATGTGCGTGTGTGTTTGTGTGTGCGTGCATATTTGTCTTATTTCTTCTCGTGTCAAAACCAGTGCATACAATACACAATTAACTAGATTGATAGTGTGATCAAAAGGAGGGGGACACTTCCCAAGTGCTGACCAGGTAATTGCCAGTCGGCGCCATTGTTTTGCTATTAGAGATGGGCGCATGTCGAATTTATGTATGAAAATAAAAAAACAAATTACAGACAACTTAAAGTTTGGGCATAGGCTATGCAAAATATTCCAATTAATTTTCACCACGCAATATTAAATGCGTATATGTTGTGATTATGGGGTTAACAGCTGTTTGTTTTGAAATGTGCGTCTACTAGCTGTTTGCTAATGAAGTCGATGCACCCATGTAAATAGAGCATAACATATTTGTACTGCAAGTTAAATAAATGCAACAAATACAACATCGATAACGTAGCCTAAGCTGATTTAGTGGCAATAAATTCAATCACTTGGCGACAGCAACTAACGCATATCGATAGCTTGGAACTTTGCATAGTTTTAGCTCAGGCTTGGGTTGGTCGTGTTGGGCCCCAGTTCCTTGGTGAATCGTGTATTTTAGTTTTCGTGTCACGACATGCACCCACCTCTGCCTGTTAAAATCTAGAGACCAATCGCAGCCTTCTTGCAGATTTGTCCAAAAATGAGCTACCTAACGGGCGAGCCGGTACCGCCCGGCTTTGAGGATGAAATGGCGCGCACAGCGGTTATACAAAAGCAAATTGACAGTTTTAAAGGTGGCTCCCTAATTGGCACCGAGTACGTGGTGGAGCTGCACGAGGAGGGCCAGGGCCGTCCCGATTATTTTTGTGTGCTGTGCAACACGTGCAACGACAGCCACTCGATATTTACGCACTGGACATCGGTGACACATCGCTCCAACTATTTGAAGACGCACTTTCAGAAGGCGTTCGATGTGCTCCAGCAATTGCGTCGCTCGTCCACCAACTCCAACGAGCTGGTGCTGAATGCCACCACAAAGCTGGTGCAGCTTATTGAGCAACATTATGGCCGCAGCGTGCAGGTCCTGGCCGTTGCCGGCGATGACTTTCGTCGCTTTCGTGCTAAAATCTGTTCACAGGTACGCGATAAGTTTCATTTTGATGAATGTGCCGGTCCCGATTTTCTAGACGAGGTGCGTCAAACGATACAGTCCCTA
Organism: Drosophila borealis; assembly: GCA_035045885.1. NCBI lineage: Eukaryota > Metazoa > Arthropoda > Insecta > Diptera > Drosophilidae > Drosophila > Drosophila borealis. Next base: position 1,807,273 of record JAWNOR010000047.1, on the reverse strand, counting down.
AAGCCTACAGAGTCTTTAAAAGGGTCGCGCAACACAGAGAACATGCCAATTGCACTGGACGCCATTTCCAGTGAGGACGATGAGAACTTTACGGCCGCAGCAGGGCATCAGACGCCGCAGCAGTTGGCAAAGAAGGCAGCACGCAAAAAACAGGCGGAACAGCAGCCGGCATATCGTGCCGCCAATCGTTCACCACCCGCTGGCAGCTCCGATAAGGCAGCCACAGTTGGCGCCAAGGTTGCAGCACCTGTGCAGCTGCCGACGCCCAAGGAGCTATCGCTGCAAGCATCACATATTGCACAGGAGCGCTACAAGTGGGAGAAGTTTCGCTGTCTGCTGGAGCTGCAGCTGAAGCAGCTGCGCGACGAGACCGAAACGTATGAATCGAATCCGGAGAAGCATCCCGATTATTCCGAAGAGTGGAAACTGTTCTGGAATCGCCGCTACAAGCAGCTGCAGGAGGAGAAGAAATGCGATCCGAATAGCTATGACTACAAGCCCGAATGGATCACCTACTGGAAGGACAGGCGTGTCGAGCTCTTCAACATAGCCGTCAACAAGATCAAAAAGGAGCTCAAGGACAAGTTTAAGCTCGGCGACGAGGACGAAGAAAACACCAAGGAACTAATGGAGCGCTACAAAATACGCGTCAACAGTCCCAAAAACACTGCCGCTCCGGCTGCAGCCTCTGCTGCTGCCACCGCTAATGCTGTGCGTCGCAAGCCCAACTATCGTGGTCCCAACAATCGCACCGGAAATGGCTCCCTTGCCAGCGATGCGGTCATTGATATTAGCGATGACGATCAGCAGGCACCTGCTGCGCCATCGGCACGCCCCAATCGCCGTCCAGCCTATCCGCGCTCTGTGTCGCGCTCCTTGTCGCCCAAACGTGGTCGGCCACCGCCGCCCCGCATGGGACGGCGCTCGCGCACTCGCTCGCCGGTGGTCTCCAGGCGCCGGCCGCGATCTCGGTCTAGATCTCGCTCGCCGCACCGGCGCTCACGCTCACCCTACAGCCGGGGTCGTGATAGATCGATGCATTCGCGCGGCCATGACGATTACGCTGAGAGGGGCCGGGAGAGAAGCGGCGATTACTACAGGGAGAGGGGCGATAGTTATTCGCGCTCATCGCGCACCTATGAACCCATGGAGACGTTCCGTGTGTTGGATTCGCGAGTTTATCCGGAGTACAGCCAGCCGAGACAGCGTTCCACATCGCCGGCGGGTACATCAATGTCCGCTGCTAACAAGGATCTGGAGTCAATTGAGGAGCCCGAGGGTCCGCTGACCGTGGTCAGTGTGCTGCGCATGCTGTCCGCACTGGAGGATCAGTTGGGCAGTCTGGGCCCCAAGGCGCTCAATTTGCTCAGCAAGGCGCTGGCCATGGAGAAGATCAAACCGAATGCAGCCGATGATTTGCTATTGAACGAGGACAATTGCGTCTTCATGGAGACCACCAAGGAGAAGCTAAAGGGTATACTCATTGCCGAAGTGCTCGATGATCCACAAAAAGTGCGCGTTGTGAAAAAGTTAATCAGCAATATAGCGACCATCATCTTCCAGGTGACCTCCAAAGGTAAGTTTCAGACGATACAAAATCAATCCTTTCATTTTACAGAATCCCAAAGCGTGTCCCAAAGGTCCCAAAGGTAAGCATATTGCTCGTTATCGGCGTGACGGGAGGCGGGGGTGGGCGGGGAAAGGGTCGCTCAGACAGTTACGCATATTTTTGGGTAAATATTTTTGCCACCAAGGACTGCAATCAAAACATATTACTGCAGCCAGTCACAATTCTTGGCAAGGGCACAAATATTCAATCCTTTATGCGATCTGTTTGACCTGCTCAACCCTGCTGAACTTTAGTTTATCTGTGCATTCTTCTGCTTCTTCTTTTTTTTCCGTTGGTTTGTGTTGTGATTTCGCGCTACCAGGGTTGCCAAACGTTTCGGATTTCGTGCACCAGTTATAACGGAGGGGTTCCAGTATCGTATGTCTAAAACAAATCCGGTTCGTGCTTGAAATAGTTTCCATTGCGAAACTTGTTATTGAGGTATTTGGTTCGTTATCTATAAGAAATATTGTGTTGAACGTACTTTATGCGGTATATTTTATTCGATTTGGGTTGAAATGCCGACTTATATATCCTTAAACAGCCGATCTTAATCTTGAGCTGTTTCCGATTTATTCTGGTCCTCGGCTTTATCACTTTTGCATTGATAAATATCAATTTTTTAAAATATTATTTCTCGCGTTATAATAAGAAAATCGATAAACTCTGCAATTGATTTAAAATTGTGTCTAATCTATAAAAACTTTCCAATTTTACAATTTTTGGGTATTTGTACGCATCTCCTCGATAGCTTGAGTTGAGAATTTGTTAAGATAAAAGCTATATGAAATCTGAGTAGTAAGTAAGATATGTGTCTTGGTTGTTTTTTTTTTTTTTAAAATCAAAATATGATTTTTGATTTTCTTTCAGATTTGCTTTATATATATATATATATATATAACAATTGTCCATCCTTGAATTGAGAGTCTCTGATATATTAAATAATTTATTTTTTAAAAGCTGTTACTCTTTGATTTTCATAGTACATAGAATTTAAAGCAAACGGTTGTATGCATTTCATATATACATATATAAATGTACTATCTGAACTATATACAATCTGCCTGTGATCCGTCATTTTTTTTCTTACTGGTTCTGTGTTTCGGGTGCGTTTTGTGGGCTCTCGGTGCAGTGATACGGTCCGTTTCAGCGTGCTCAGGCTAGTGCTCAAAGTGCAAGTAAAAATATTTAAAAAAACAAAAAAAAAAACAAAAATAAACAAACAAAAAAAGTAAAGGAAAAATGTCCTGGTTAAGTGCCCTGTCGCAAACAGCTGGAAGCGTCGCATATGCCGCACCTCCTCCTCTCAACGGCCGCCAAGTTCGAATTGTATGTAATACTTTAGTTGTTCTTTATTATTATTATTATTTGTATTTTTTTGTATATGCTTTGTGGTCTTCGATGCGAACAGATGATCATATGCTTGTATTAATAAACGAATTAATTGTACATTTTGTGTTGCTTCCTCCTTTTCCACCCCACACACACACACACACTCACACACACACACCAGGTGCTAAGGAGACGGCGCAACAGGAGCCAAAGCACACGGATTTGGCCAAGAAGAAGGAATACCAGCTGCCGTTCGATAGACAGCTCGTTTCCTCGAAACTGGCTGGCGCTTTGGTTATGAATGGCCTGGACAATTTGAGCACCGATGATATGAACAAATTGCTGCACTTCTATACGCTGCTGGTGAAGACGAATCATGTGCGTCGCCAGAGCGATCGAAACAGCGGGCTAAGCTTTGCCGAGGTGCCGAACCGAATGGGACTGGCGGCGGCCAGCACAAGCAACGACGACGATGGCGGTGTCCTGGACATTGATATCTGTGAGCTTATGAAGGAGGTGGAGCATCAGCTGGCCAAGGAGGCTGGTAACAGCGAGCTGACGCCCAAATCGAATTCCAACGATGCTGGCAACAGCATGGAATCGCTTACCGATTCCGATCTGCAAACGCTCTTGCAGAACTTTAAGTTTCTGTCCAACGAGGAGCAGGTGCATCTCATTGGACATTTGCGCAAACTGGAGAAACTGGAGCCGCCGCGCGTTGAGCGTTTGCGCAAATATGTTAACATTGCGGAGCTGAGCAGCGATGGCGAATCCTGCAGCGATTATTTGTCACGTGTCGTCGCCATCGGTCGGCCCGGCCAAAATGAACGCGCGGCCAGCAGCAATACACGCATGTCATACGCAACTGCCGCGGCGGCCGAACTCGTGACTGCCATGCGCCGCAAGAGCGTGGAGCGCGAAATGCCCACAGCGGCCAAGCAACAGCGGCGTGGCATTGGGTCACGCAATTCACCCAACTTTATGCTGGACGACGATGACGATGACGATTACAATTTCGATGATCTGGTGATGAAGGCGAACGATTCCAATGGCAAGAAAACAACAATGCCCAATGTTGTGGCGGCAACAATGTCGCCCAATTCGCTGACCTTTAAGCCGGCGGCGCCAAAGATCTCCCTTAAGGATACAGAGAACATAATTGCCAATCTAATGGGCACGCTGACCAACAACAGCAATCAGGCAAGCAGCGCGGCCAAGGCGCAGCAGCAGCAGCAACAACTCCAGCAGCAGCAGCAGCAGATGCGCAATATGCCCAACCTTGCACAACAGCGCCCACAACAACAACAACAGCAGCAGCCGCCGACACAGCCACAATATGGGCCAAATAATGGAGGCGTCGGCGGCGGCGGCAATGGCAGCTACTATAGCTATGGCGGCGATCAGCTGTCCAGCGGTCCCAGCAACTATCCAAGCATGCCACAACAACAACCACAACAACAGCAGCAGCAGCCTTACAATATGGGCAACTACAATGCCTATGGTCCGCCCATGGGCGGCGGCGGCGGCGGTGGTTATCCTGGCCAAATCAATCCCTGGGCCAATAACGGACCGCCGCAACCACCGTATAATAATGTGCCCCAGAACTATATGCCCCAACAGCAGCAGCAGCCGCCGCACTACAACAATGTGTACGGCAACCATCAGTAAAATTGGGCAATTTTCTGTATTGCCCGAAGTTTATAATAAATAAAAGAAATGTTAATTCTAAGCAACTCTCTTTAGCTGTAGACAGCATATAGAGCGTGTGTCGAATATTTTGATTTGGAGCCGAAATATCTCTCTATATATATATTATATATAATATAGTTATGTATATTTAATTTTAAAGCACACACAGCCCTAGCATCGGATATTTCAAATAAAACCAACATTCTTTTTTTTTTTTTTCTAGAAATATAAATCGCGCAGCAAACATTTGTCTATATATGCAAAATAAAATAAAATGAACGCAGTTTAATTGGGTTTTAAATAGTTTATTTCTCATTTTTATTGTATTCTTAGCATTAAGTCTTGCTCCGCAGTTTTAATGAGTGTAACTTAAGCCTAACCTACGATAACTTATCCAATAAAATTTGAAAACTCAGATCCTTTTAGTTGTGGCTAAGTGTAGGGCGCAGCATCAGAAAGTTGACGGATTGACCTCGAAACTTCTGACCCATCTCCTCTTGCATAAGGTCACAAATATAGGAGATTCGAAGAATTCGTGTGTATATCTCAAACAAGGCTGCACAAACCCAACAGATCCAATATGTTTTGCCTTACGTTTTGAGCCAGAATATGGTTCAAACCTTGGCTATAGACACATATACTTTTTATATTTAAATGAGTTTATTTATAATCTAGTGAAAATATTGCAAGCCATAGATATTTGGCTCTAGAACTTGCGCCCAAGTTATACTTTTTGGTTAATATGGTTCGGTTAGGAAAACTCTTGGTTTCAGGTTCGGTTCATGGTTAGGAGTAAGTTGACGCCGTTTCGGGTTTGCAGCCTTGATTTAAAGTGGGCGTGGACGCCCCTAGAATCTATATCATAGAAATATATCAAAGCGGAAGTTATCAAATTTAGACAGATCGACTGCTGAGAAATCCTTCTAAAGATCGAGTCATAGATTTGGATCTGTTCGATCTAACAGATATGGGTTACAAAACATATATTGCACATATATATTGTGTGTATATATATTCCTGATCATATAATTGGAGGGTTTGGAATTGCCGAAAGTTCTGCCCGTTTCTGGTGGTGGCTGTGGTCGCTGGACTCGTTCTGAACTGAAGTGAAAGACTGCAGATATGTAATTACAATAAAATGTGCTTAAGCAAAGATAACAATTAGAGGTAAGATTACCATAGTGGGCGTGACTCGCAGCTGGGAATCCCCATGTCGGCTAGTCCATCTTCGTTTTGTCTATACCTTACGAGCACGTGACTACGTTTAATGAAAATCAGTATAGTTGCGTTTTTTGCTATACTTTAATTTTTTGTTTTTGTTTATATCATTAACAAATAACATGCTACCCGCCAGCTCGTGTAACAATTGCCCACAATGAACAGAGTGAAAATCTAACTAGATAAACTAACTAAATGAAAACTTGAAAACTGATTGGTGGCAAATTAGGGCAGCTTCAGGAAGTTAACCGGCTGCTCTCTAAAGATTTGGCCTATTTCCTCCTGGAGCATCTCGTGCAACGTCACCCCGGTATGCTTGTAGATCCATCGGCCGTTGATCTCGCCGGGCTGAACAATATAATCGAAGCGTTTGGGTCCGCTAATCGGAGAGCTCAGCCATATTTGTTTGTTGGGCTTTTGGCGATTAATCACATACATGCCATTGGCTGGGCCCAGATTAACGCTGAGCACGCCATCCTGCGAATTGAATAGACGCCAATTGAAGCTTACATAATGCAATCCTTACAAGATTCGCACTTACACCATAGGCCACATCGGATCCGGCTATATCTGCAGCATTCTCGGTTAGTTCGTCAAAGTAATCGGATAGTGCATCCAGCGTCTCCGAGCACACACGGTCGTACGTGGTGTCATCAACGACATATTCTGGCTCCGGCAGGTTGCTGCAATATCGGCAAATATGTAATTCCTGTTTGCTGCTGTAATTGGTGTTGCCCGCTGCGACCTGCATGGCCGAGATATTAAATGGTGCGCGTCCTGGCGCACGTCTGTAACCGTTTCTGCTCACCGCAGTGCGTAAACATATACGAATTCGATTCATTTTTACTATTTAAAATATACAAATGTTTTGTGCTTCTGCCTCCGACTAGTGTTGAAAGCCAACTGATTGTGTTAGAGGCAGAAGCGACGACTGAGCGGGCGGGAACAGCTAGTGTGCTTATCAATAATCAACTGCGGTTTATTTATTAACGCTTAACATTGATACTTCTGCCAAAAAGCATTGTTTTATCCAAAATATTTAAATATTTTAAATTCATTACGTATTTCGTTTGGCCGATGCAAGAGCTGCGCTGTTCCGTTAAGAACCAGTTCAATTGAACGAATCATTAAAACGAACATGCTGCTGGAAAGAATATGTGTTATGTTTAACAACCCAACTGATCAAAGTAAATGCTTAATTTACATGTTAATTAAATATAGCGCAAATTAATAACGGAGCATGTTTACATAATTGCAGGCTGATTATGTTTACAACTGAAAAATGAGAGGCTGAACGTGTTAACCGAGTTGAACTCAAATTGCCAACTCTAGCCAATGATATGCCGGCGTGTTAACAGCCCTTAGTGCTGTAAAACGTACCAAACACGGCCTGTAAACTATCGAATTGCGATTGTTGTGACGCGTTGGGTGCCATCTCCAATTTTCAGTATAGAGAAAAACCCATCAATGGCGTCCGCGTGAATTTAGCTATATTTTTGTTGTTTTTACTTGATATATATGCAAATTGCAATCCGCACTCAAAGTTAAAAATATAACTATACATTTATGTTACTAAACATGGCGCTGCCCAGCAACTACAAGCAAATCGCGGTTGGGGCACCAACCGGGCCGGCAACTCCGCTTCCCAGCGGCGTGGCTGTTGGCGGCGGCGGCGGTGGCAGTGGGAGTAGTCGGTCGCGTTCATCTGGCGGCGGCGCTGCTGGCGATCGAAATAAGGATCAAACGCCCATATTTACGCACAGCAACTATAGCAATCCGGCGTTTACGCCACAAAAAGTGACCAAATCCTCAAGCAGCAAGACCCAAAGCGAATCGCGTTTGCCAAAGCCACCGAAGCCGCCAGAGAAACCAATATTGCCATATATGCGTTACTCGAAGCGTGTGTGGGACAGCGTTAAGGCGCAGCATCCGGAGCTCAAGCTATGGGAGCTTGGCAAAAAGATAGGCGTCATGTGGAAGCAGCTTAATGAGGACGAAAGAACCGAATATGTCGACGAGTACGAGGCGGAGAAGCTGGAGTATGAGAAGGCACTGAAGGCATACCATCAGACGCCCGCCTATCAGGCCTACATATCGGCCAAATCGAAAGTCAAACCTGAGGTGGCCGATGTGCACGAGACGCCATCCCGTGGCGGCGGCAGCAAGAGCCAGCACGAGCGTCGCATTGATATACAGCCGGCAGAGGATGAGGATGATCTGGATGAGGGTTACACGGCCAAGCACATGGCATACGCGCGCTATCTACGCAATCATCGCCTTATCAATGAAATATTCTCCGAGGCGGTGGTGCCCGATGTGCGATCCGTGGTTACAACACAGCGCATGCAGGTGCTCAAGCGTCAGGTCAGCTCGCTGACAATGCACCAGACCAAGCTGGAGGCGGAGCTGCAGCAAATGGAGGAGAAGTTCGAGGCAAAAAAGCAGCGTATGCTCGAATCGAGCGATGCCTTCCAGGAGGAGCTCAAGCGGCACTGCAAGCCTGCCGTGGATGAGGACACATTCCAGAAAATGGTGCATCGCATGTACGAGGATATCAAGCGCGATCGTCAACGCATTGAGGAGGCGCCCAATCGCAAAGAGGAGCCGCCGCATCAGCAGCCGCAGGCACCACAACAGCAACCCGCGGCGCCGGAAGCGAGCATTGCACCCAAACCGGAGCCGGCCAAGCCGCCAGTGGTAGTGGCACCGCAACCGCCGCCGACACCACCAGTACACGAGCTGGCCAGCAAAACGGATCCAGAGCCCATGGACATTGAGCCGCCGCCAAAGCCATCTGTGCCGCCGCCACCACCGCCTGTAAAGCATGACAAACTGGATCTACCTCCGGTGCCACTGATCGAGCACGCAAAGGAATCGCTGAAGGCGCCACCAACAGCTGCCGCTGTGCCCGGCAAGCCAATTACGCCCACAGCGACGCCTGCGGCAACGCCACCGCCGCCGCCACTAAGCAGTGAGCCGCCAGCTACAACGCCCACGCCACCGCCGCCGCCGCAGCAACAACAACAACATCAACCAGCAACAGCACCACCACAGCAACCGCCGCCGCAAACAGCAGCGGCAGCAGCTGCAGCTGCGGGAGCACCTCAAATGCATCCGCATGCTCACGTAGGCGGACCGCTGCCGCCAGGCTCACATGCACCACACCTGCCGCCTCACATGGCGCCGCAGCAGCAGCAACAACAACAACAGCCGCAGCAGCCGCCGCCCGGCGGCATGCCCGGACTGCCGCCGCCATTGCCGCACATGGGCTATGCTAATTATGGTGGCCCTGGGCCGGGCCAGCACTCGCACACGCACTACTATCAACCACAGTACGGGCCGCACTCGCGCCCGCAGCCCTATTATCCACACCTGCCGCCCTATCAGCCATATACGCCGCTGCATTTTGCCAGCGCCAGGGAGCATGGCGGTGTCAATGCGCCCCCAGGTGCGGCACAACAACAGCAGCAGCAACAACAGCAACAACAACAACAGCAGCAGCAGCCACCACCACCACCAACACAGCAGCAGCAGCAGCAGCAACCACCACAACAACAACAACCGCCGCCGCCGCCGCCGGGACATATGCATGAGGGGGCGCCAGTAGCTGGCGCTGTTTATGGCTCAGCACAGCAACAGGCGCCGCCACAGCCTCATCCGTTGCCACAGCCGCCAACGCAGCCAGCGCCAGCAGCAGCAGCAGGAACGGCAGCGGCGGCGCCACCGACAGTTAGTACTGCGCCCGCTGCACAGCCGCCGCCGCCCTCTGCTGGCGAATCAGCTGCTAAATCAGAGTCGGACAAACACGAAACGGACTAGGGCCACAAGGAATTCCACATGTGCAGGAATATCAAGGAATTCCCCTTGTGGACACACTCGCTCCAATATCAAGCACTGCGGTGTGCGCGCTGTAAATTAGGATCCACTGACTGCACAGCGCACCGCAATGAAGAACAACAAAATATAACATCATTTAGTCTTAAGCACAAAAACTATTAAATAATTATATTTAAATTTTTTTCTATTATTTTTTTTTTTTTTTTTGCCTTTACCCAAATCAATTTTAATTATTTTTGTGTGAGCCTCAGACACGTATTATATTTATGATTAATATACCTTTATAAATATGTGCGAGAATAGAGTTTTTAAACAAATTGTATGCAAAATACTATTTTATATTTATTGGTAGTCATATTTAATAATTTTCTTTAAATAGAACAGTGTCTCAGTCAAACCAGGTGTTAGTTAAATATAGAGGTTTTCTAAAACTTAAGTTCCAAGTAAATATTCACCAATTTTGTAATTATTAGATGTCAGTTCAAAAAAATTCTGCTAGGCGGCCTAGAAAAAAACATTTCAAAAAGTTAGCAATCTGAATTCCAATATGGCGTGCGTGAATAGCTAATTATATCGATAACAAAAAAGCAACAACTATCGATAGTTCGATTACATTTGTCGCGCTGCAGTTGACATCGCCGACTTTTGTGTTGTTTTCATTTCGCGACGTTTCATTGGCCGAGCAAAGTGCATTTAATGCAATATCTGAGAAACGCAAGGTCGGTGCCCTGTCGTTGGCTACTCGCACGCAATTTATTACTTGTTGCTGCTGCTACTGCCGCTGTCACAAGTCGCACGGCCTTTGCCACAACCACTTGCACATCAGCTAGTAGCTCGTTCATCCAAAATCAAAATAACAAAATGAGCGACAAGGCGTGCGATCCAGCTTACGTCGCCGGCACCAGCTCTGTGGCGTTTGTAACCACACCCGACAAAGAGTCGGCAAAGAAACTGGCGCACGGCATCATAGAACGCAAATTGGCGGCCTGTGTGAATATTATACCCCAAATCGAGTCGATCTACTTGTGGGAGGGCAAAGTAAACGAGGATAACGAGTATCTCATGATGATAAAGACACGCACCGCCCGCATCGATGAGCTGAGCAAGTTTGTTCGCGAGAACCATCCATATAGCGTGGCCGAGGTAATTTCTCTGCCCATACAGGCTGGAAATCTACCATATCTGAATTGGATAACCCAAACGGTGCCGGAGAAAGTGGAGAGCAAAGACTAATCTGTTATATAAATGCAAATTAAATAAACGATTAAAATCATTAAGTTGAGCTTTCGGATTCACTTTCGCCGCCATTGGCGTTGGTAAGCGTTGCCAGACTGTTTGCTGCACTTGTGCCACCAATAGATAGGCCCGACTTAGCAGCACGCGCTTTTGTTGCAGCTCAGCTGTGTTCTAAAATAGAGATGGAATGCAGTCGATATGCTTTGTAGATTATACACAGAATACTTAATTAATAAAAACGTTTAAAAGCAGTGGAATGTTACGTTTCAGCAGATTTGTAGATATATTTATCACCAAATATTGGAAAAATTGACTGACAGTTGTTTAGAAGTAGTTTTACATGTGTTGGTTGGTGTAACGATTCAATTGCGCCAAGAAAAAGATAGCTACAGCAAATAAAAACTATCGGTATTTGCATAATTATATCGATAGTTTGCCACCTCTATTGTAAAACGCGCATGAATCGTTTTGCGCAAACAAAAGAAAATCTTACTAATCGCGTAATAATAGCATGTCCGAAGATGATGCAGGCGTGCATCGCTTGGAGGGCACCATGGTCCAGGAGCAGCGCGGCGGCCTGGTGCTCAAGAGGCCCAAGGACAGCAGCAGTGCCAGCGGGAGCGGGGGCAGCTTTAAAGTTCCGCAGGGCTCGCTGCTGGGCCTGGACAAGCTAGCTGCGAAACGACGCGCTGAAAAGGCGCGTGCCGAGCGCCTGATCTCCTTCCAGGACAGCGAGTACGATGATGGTGGCACGCCCTCAAGCGCACCCAACGCCACGACGCCTGCCAGCGAATTCGCCTTTAAGAAACCGGACACTAAGAGCTTCGAGAAGCTGAGTCGACAGCTGCGCGAGCACAAAGACGAGACACCATCGCACACGGGCGGTGTCTCGGAGAAGGCCAGAGAACGGCTGCGCGAGCACATCCAACGGGATCGGGACCGGCACAAGGGTGCGGTGCACAAGACGACGCGCGATGACTCAGACAGTAAACGGGATCGCGAGAGGGACAGGGATAGAGAGCGTGAGCGGGATAGACAACGACGCGGCGACGAGCGGCGCAAGCGAGCACGGGAACAGGATCAAGAGTCCTACAGAGACGGCAGACGCCGGGATCGAGACCGTGATCGGGATCGTTCTGCGTCGGTGCGTAGCCTGCACACGCCCAGGGAGCCGGGCACACCCGGTGGCACTGGTGGTGTATTAAATAGCTCCTGGGATGATGACGATGCCGAGGGAGGCGGCGGCGGTGGACGCAAATCCGATTGGGATTTCCCAACGCCACGTGGCGCTGGCTCCGGCTACGGCACCGGCGAATGGTCCGATAGAGGCAACAGTCGCGGCCGGAGTTACAATGCGGATGACACAGCGCGCGCAACGCCAGCGCATCGCTATAATCAATGGGCGCACGATCGCAAGCGCAGCGGTGCCACGCCCTGGACGGGAGATGCCGAGTCCCGTGATCTGTGGGAGGAGGAGCAGCGACGCCTCGACCGCGAGTGGTATAACATTGACGAGGGCTACGATGACGAGAACAATCCGTTTGGCGGCACCAATGCCGAATACTATAGCCGGCGCGAGGAACAGCTGGAGCAGAAGCGCAAGAAGCGCATCAGCGCCCAGCAGCGACAGAACAACCGGGACAATGAGCTGTGGGAGCGCAATCGGATGCTCACCTCGGGCGTTGTCACCTCGATCAATGTCAGCGACGATTTCGACGAGGAGGCGCTCGAGCGCGTCCATTTGCTGGTGCATCACATAGTGCCACCATTTTTGGACGGACGCATTGTGTTCACCAAGCAGCCGGAGCCGGTGGTGCCAGTCAAAGATCCCACCTCCGATATGGCATTGCTGGCGCGCAAAGGCAGCGCCCTGGTGCGCAATTATCGGGAGCAGAAAGAGCGCCGCAAGGCGCAAAAGAAACACTGGGAGCTGGGCGGCACCAAGCTGGGCAACATAATGGGTGTGCAGCGGCCGCAGGATGACGATGATGCCAAATTCGACAAGGAACACGATACCGCCGACTATCGCAAGGATCAAAAGTTTGCGGATCACATGCGCGACATGCAGGACACCAAAAGCGGCGGCAAAAGCGAATTCTCACGCAAGAAAACGATCGGAGAACAGCGCCGCTTCCTGCCCGTCTTCGCGTCTCGCCAGGAGCTGCTCAATGTCATACGCGAAAACTCGGTGGTCATCATTGTCGGCGAAACGGGCAGCGGCAAAACGACGCAGCTAACCCAATATCTGCACGAGGATGGCTACAGCAAGCGTGGCATGATTGGATGCACCCAGCCGCGCCGTGTGGCCGCCATGTCTGTGGCGAAGCGCGTCTCCGATGAGATGGACACACAATTGGGTGCGTACTGTGTACAGTAAATACTGAACCGAATCGACAGCATAGTCAAGGCATAGTTAATCCTGGTCCTAAAGATATTTTGTTGTGCTTTTATTGGCTTCTAGTCTTTTTGCTGCATACATTTTCAACCGTTTTTCACACATTTTCCACTCATTAACGTGAGCTTCTCGAAGTCTGTAAATCTTTTAAAAATAACTAGAAACCTCTCATAGAATACTTATAAATTTCCCAAAATCCCGTCACAGTGTTCGCTAACGTAATCAAAATTAACTGTTGGACTCTGTATTCGGTCAACATTCAATCGATCTGTTTGTCAGCGTAAAGCTGATCTTAGTTACACAATTACCAAAAAGTCGGTTCATCATATCGTACGCACACTGTATGTACACTGCATAGATTTAACTAATGAGCATCGCATTTATTGCAGGCGAGGATGTCGGCTATGCCATACGATTCGAGGACTGCACCTCGGAGCGCACCGTCATCAAGTACATGACCGATGGTATTTTATTGCGTGAGAGTCTGCGCGATCCGGACCTGGACAGCTATGCGGCCATTATTATGGATGAGGCGCACGAGCGATCGCTCTCAACGGATGTGCTCTTCGGATTGCTGCGTGAGGTGAGTTTTATGTATGTGGTGTGTTTTATATTTGAACACACACCCCTCCCCCTCCCTCCGCTCCAGCCACACAAACGTTTGGCACTTTTCTTTATTCATATTTTTGAATCGAATTTTTACCTTATGTAGCTTTTATGTTTGTTATCCGATCGACGAGAAATTTTCGGTGCTCAAATATTTACATATGTACCGAAAATGAATGTCCACAAAATGGGTTTAAATTAAGTAAAAGACAGCAGCTGCTTATTGTGTGGCTGAAAGCTCGTCTTCACGTTGTTTATTGGCTGTCAACAATTGCAACCCTGGGCTGCAATTTATTTGGTGAATATGGATTTTCTTTAGATTTCGTAACCTCCATTATGAAAAGTAGACTAGTAAATAATGAAACCAATATTTTGTTGTTTCACACATTTTGCTTTTGCTGGAGAAACAAGAGCTCGTTTATTGCTTTAAATGCTTGCTGCGATATCGTTAGCTTCTCGCTTTGGAAGTTAGATAGGCGATACATAGGAGTTCTCTTTAATTTAAATGCTATTTTTCAATTGATTCAATTGAGTAAAAGTCTTTTGTACATTTGTTGTCCGTTTGGTAAACATTTAATAATATCCAAATATAAAGCATTTTACAAACATTTCACATTCAAATTTCACATTGCCAAATGTATATCGTATATTATATATTATGTATAAATATTTTAAAAATCGCTTAAGAGACTAAAAACAAAATTACATTATATGTAGGCAAACGTATATATGTGGGCGTGTATGCGTATGTGTGTGTGTGTGTCGATGTACAAACTATTTGCTTGATTACAACGAATATTACGTAACGTTATGTTGCGTAATGCATGAATGTAGTGTGTGGTGAGTTTTTTGTGTGTGCGCGTGTGTGTGTGTGTGGTTGATATTTGCTTTGTGTTGCGTATTGCGTGCCTATGTACAGGAATTAAGCACGGCGCACAAAAGTATGCTGCAAACAGTGTTGAGAACGCTGTTAGCTAAATTTTTTTTCTTTTCTTTTTTTTTTTTTTTTGTTTAAAGTTTATTTTGTATGTGTTTAGACTGCGCTTATATCGAAGAAACAAGAAGAATTTATAATGCCTGCATAGTATTTATTCCTATTACAAAGTAATAATATATAATAGGTATATTATGATAATTGCTATGATAATACATAATAAAAATAATGATAATAATTATAATAAAAAAAAAAAAAAAAAAAAAACAACCAATTGTTAATAAGTCTTTTCGAATTTCACAGTGTGTCTCTCTCTCTGTCAAATATACAAATTTAAATACAATTTGTTTTTGCATATTGTAGCTCAAGTTGCAACAGCAAATGTATTAAAAACAATAGTTGCAAGTAGGTGTGTGTGTGTGTACGTATGTGTGTGTGTGCACGCTGTTTTAGGCCAGTTATTTGATATATTATTTTAATACTGCCAATTAAAAAGAGTAACAAATTAAGAGCCTGCCCTCTCTCCTCTCCTCTCTCTCTCGCGCTCGCTTCTTCTATATTGTTCATATGTACACATGCATATACACATGTATATATGTATATTGAACATATGTAAATAAATATTTCTGCTGTGTGTGTTGTCGCCTGTCGCTGTTTAAAACATGATCTATCTTATCACAATTTGCTTTGGATTTTGTTTGTTTGTCTTTACTTTCCTTTAGCTAAAGCAATGTGGTATGCATGTGTGTGTGTGTTGGTGTGTGTGTGTGATGTGTGTGTGTATGTGTGCGATAGTGTGTACATATATATGCACTAGAAAAAAAGGTGTGTATTTGTGTTAGTTACTTTGAGTGGGAGTGGCATTTTTGCCTATTATTGAGCACCAGCAACATGCCCGCATTCATGCCAACGTTGCCCCATTTCACGCACTCGGACATCTGCAAGATATAGGGATTACTTGTAAGATTTGCATTCTGGTAATTAGTCAACGGTTTTATAATTATTGAATTTCGCTTTTTAATTTCTTTTGATCAATTTTCGCTGTGTACCCAGACACAATTTGCTGCTGCTCCAAAATGCAATTAATGATACAAAAAAAAAAAAAAATAAATAAAAATGAATTGTTAGATCGTTAACATTATAAATTGTTAATATGCATGTGTCGGCTGGCATAGATTCTGCTTTTGTTCAGATCAGTCGAATGATATTCAAATATGGAAATAGAATTGTTTTTCGATTTGACAATTGACCAAAGAACAGTTGTGCGTGCGCGTGCGCGTGTGTGTGTCTGTGTGTGTGTTTTCAAGTCTTTGCTGTTGCAACTACAACAATGTGTGTGTGTGTTGGTGTGTGTGTGTGTGTGTGGGTTAAATTTAGTGTGTGGCGGGCATTTGGAATTATACGATATGATGCTACCTATATACAGCTAGAGTATATAGGTCCCGTCGCTTATCAGTTGATCAAATGCAGCAGCACGTGATTCGCACTCGTCGTTACCTGTCGCTTGCGCACATCCTGCTGGCGACTGCCATAACGGCACCAATACACAAAATGCTTGTTGTTGTTCCACAGACTCTGTTTGGCCTTGCGCGCCAGCGACACCTGAAATTCAGTGTTGATAAACACATACATATGTAATTAGATAAGCATAAACATTTATAAACATTTCCAATCGTACCTGATTGCGTATGTCCTTTTCGTTGTGCGGACTTTTCTCCTTGTCAGCGAAATTGTTGATGCGCAACTCCCAGCCGTGGCTCCAGATGTCGGCCAATGACATTTTGATCAGCTTATAGGTGCCATTTTCGCGTATTTTCACAGAATATATCTCAATGGTTTCCGGTTTTGGTTTATTGTCTGTCAAACGAACGTATTATGGTATATTATTAACAGTTATATTGACAATCAATCAATTGTCAACAATTTTAAAATGACAAGCTCAATTCTCAGGTGCATTTTTATCTCTCAATTGGTTCAACATTGAGATCAACATTTAAATCATTATCTTGTGTTATACAACACTGGCCGTTGAAGTGCGCCGCAATTTAACTATGATCACACTGCACAAGTAATGCAGGTTTTTTTTTTGGTTTAAATGCAAGTCATTGGCTTGGCATCTTTATATTTGGGAATATTTTATTTCACAAATGAACGCAATATAATTTATAGCACGGCGTGTCAAGATAAAAACAGCCAAGTTTTACAGCCTGAGATACGCATACTCTACGAAATAGAGCACTACTATTAGAGAATGCTTTGATTCCTTCACTTCACAGAAAGTCATAATATATACATACATATACATATGAATAAAAAGTATAGATTGGAATTTTTAAAATATTTGTTTTTCCAGAGCTAACTAATTTATCAACACAAAAATGAATTTTTAAAATATTTGAGCCTTTTTTAATTAAATTCTATATTCAAAAGTGTTGCAAAACAATTGTAGATCCCAATTTCTAGCTGCTCTAATTTAAGAGTATTTAAATTTTTGTTATGGGGACAGTTAAGTCGGCTACGCCTGATCAATATAAAGCATGCGACTATGCAACTCGTATTTATGCCGTTTTCTAAAGTTCCTAACTAACTAGTAGCAAATCATTCAATATCTAATTAACTTTTTCGTTTTTTACCCTTGCATAATGCAGCCATATTATATCATTGGTTCGATACCCTTCATCCAGAATGTGCATTAAAGGCATCAGAGCTATAATTTATTGTGTTTGTTTTAGTTGTTGCGCAATTGTTTTTGTTTTATGAATGACATGGGGATTAATCATCTACAATTAACATCGTTGATATTTCACACTTTCGTGCTCCTTTTTTCACTCTTCTGTTTTGCTGTTGTTGTTTTTGCTGTTTTTAATGGCTCTAAGCATTTGCCATGCGCAACTAATTTGCACGAATTTTAAATTGTTTACCAAAAGGTGTGGGTGACTTGTGGGGGAGCGGCCGCTTGGGGGCCGTGTGGGGGTAATTGTGGTTTCGGGTGCATTCTTCTGCTGCTTTACAACACTACTGCTGTGTTGTAAGCCCAGAGGCATCCATGCATACATTTTGCCTTTATACAGCACTGAAATGCCGTAAGATGGGGAAGAATTCATCTTGCAGTGAGCTCATCTACAGATTGCTCATAATCCTTCAATACGTCAATGTTCATTTTGATTTTTCTTTCTTTTGGTTCATTGAACGCATTACAAAGCGGCACCTGTTGGGGCTTTGTGTGTGCTCTGCGATAAGCCTTATTCAAGCGAAACAGATAAGCGCTATATGATTATGACGTCATCGAGGGGCGCTTTATCAACGCTTCTATTTAAATACATCAATTACACCATTCAAATTTGTTAATCGCGAGCGCAGCGATGCTTTTCATTGCATCTTTGTCTATGTATACACACATACATATACATATGTGTATACAAATACATATGTATGCATGCATGAAGTTTGTTTGCCCATAAAAGGTGAGCAAACAGTAAAATGCTAAACGAGTGACAAATCTTATGAGAATCCCATAAGAATCTGTCATATCATATCTTTGTGTGCATGTATGCATTTGTATGTGTGCTTACTCATATCAATTTGTTTCGTCATGTCAGTAACAAAATTCAGGATAACCATCACAAGGCATGCAATTAAACGCAAAAGCTTTCCTGACATGGCAGAAAAACACCCACACTTATCTATACGAGCGCTTACACCCACCGCAGAATCTGGTGAATTGTTCGCGGCACGAGATGCAATAGTCGCCCTCGCAGTGGTGAATGCCTACATTTAGCAAGCTTTTGAGGCGAAAAGCAACGCAAAGCACTTGAAAATGCTCACCACGCATCACAAGACTGGGGACTGTTTGCCGCTGTTTGGCCCCAAAAGCAGGCGGACGTGCCGTCGGCACAGAAGCAAAGCAAAGAAGAAACAAAAACGCTGCATGCGTGACTCAAAGCACATGATGCTGCCGCTTATGACAGGCGCGTATTGTCAGCAGTATTTTAAATATTCGTCGTGTTGTTTACATTTTGTGTTCGCTCTGCGCACACATACAAATGGAATGTTCTGGCAGCTGTCAGCGCAGCATTGTGAATGGTCATGTTGGTGCAGCAAGTGTGAGAGAAACATTGTATGCTATGTATGTACGTGTTTGGATGCCAATGTGTGTGTGTATGTGTTTGTGAGTGCGTGCGTGCAAAACGCGACGTCGCAAAGTTCGCTGCTGCTGCGCTGCTGGCGCTTTGTTTTGCTGCCTCTTCAAAACTAAGAAATGTCCATTGTTCTTGTAGGCGGCACTTGACAATGTTGTTGTCTTCGATTAGATAAAAAAGCGCCTTTCTATATAGAATATAGAGCACACATAAATACATACATATGTACATACATATACATTCGTACAATGTACATACAATTTGTGCTTTTATTAAATGTCGTTTTGAAATATCAGTATTTGCCGAACTTGTGAGATTAGCTTAATTGCTCTGACGTCTGCAATATGATTAATCATCATCAACGAATAGAAAAACCAATTTTAAACCACTTCTTTTTTTTTTTTGATCCTTCTATTTGGGTCAAGTACAATACCAAAAGCCAATTAAATGGGCCATAAGAATTAAGAAATGAATATAATTGTATATTCGCATTCAGGTTCTTGTGAGAGCTATTTACACAATGGAACGAACCGTTTGATATGTGAGCTTTGCACGCTACGAAAACAGTTTGACGCGAGCTTTTTCTCTCATTTGTCGCTTCATGCATTCTGTACTCACCTTTGGCCACCTTGCAGAGTACGATGCCGTACCATGACGCTACCGGCGTCTCGTTCTCATCCTGCGTTTCGAGAAAGCTTATGCTGCTGCTGCCGTTACGGGGTATAATCAGTGGCGGCGCCAATGTCAGGGGCGGGCAATCGATGTCCAGGGAATCGGCATCGTTGGCAGAGGCCGCTGCGGCGGCAGCCGCGGCTGCAACGGCAGCGGCTTCGGCAGCGGCACTGCTGCGCACCTCCACAATGAAGCCGCACTCGACGACAGCGCAGAAAATTCTCTGCTCTTCGGGCTTGAACCATTTGGATTCGCGCAGCTTTTGTACGGCGACGCTGCTGCCAAATGTGGCGTTTACATTGGCGCCGACGCTGAGCTTGTGCTGCTGCAGCGACGGCGGCCAATTGGATGTGGGAGAGCTGGGCGCCGACTGTGAGTAGCCGTTCGATGGCGCTGCTGGCGCTGGCGTTGCCTGATTGTTGTGGCCCTGCAGTGGCCACCATTTCAGTGAGCTGACAAAACTGTTTGATCGGTTCATTGTGTGGGCGTTTTTGGCGGTATGGGCGTGGCCTGTGTCGTTGCACACGCGCGCGTAACTTTCACTAATTCACACTTGCAGTGCGCGCGCGTTTTTCTCTTCCCCTTTTTCTTTCTTTTTTTTATATTATAATTTTTTTTCTTCTAATACGTTTCTCGTTTGTTTTGTATACGCCCGCTTATCGTTGTTTTGCCTCAGGCCTATTGTTCCAATTAAAATTTCCTCTGATTTTGTTTTGCCTTTATACAATGGGCAAGAAGAATAAAAAATAGAGCACAAGTGCTTTGCACTAGAGTTAATCAAAATGCTGCCTGCAGTTAAATAAAAATTAAAATGCGCAAATAGGAGCACAAATTTGTGTTTCAATTCAATTAAAACAACAATGTAAAAAATCGTCTGTGCCCGAGTGCCTGTAAATTTTCTTGCTTATGTTTTGTTTGGTTTGGTCTGGTCTTTTTTTTTGTATTTTCTTTTCACAGCGGTTTCTTCGGTTTCGGTATGTTCGTGTTTTTCGCTGAACGCTGTTTGTTGCTTTTGTGTTTTGCTCGCTTCTGCTGTTGCTGCTGCTGCACCGCTAGAGACTCGAAAGCCAAATACCAGCATGGCAAAGGTTTATTTATAACCAAAGCCGGTTTCGGTTTGTCAGCCAGCCAACGAGTCGTCGGCTGCGTCGTCGTCGTTGTCGTCGGCAGAGTTCTCTCTGTGTGGTGGTTTTTGCACGCTCTCGCTCTCTCTCTCTTTTTGGTGTGGTGAGTTACGAAGCTGCCGTTGTACCCCTGTTACGGCTACGGGCTTGTTGCACGTTCCGTTAGGCTTTGTGCCTTATGCTGTGATACTTAGTGCTTGTTGTTGTTAAAATTGTTTTGTTTTTTTGTTATTTGTTATCGTTTTAATTGTTGGGATATCAATTTGATTATGTGCTTATCGCATGCATGCAGTTACTAAATCGCTCACCTGACGTCGCAGTCGCCGTCAACAATGTCAATAGTGACTGCGACGCCGACAGCGACTTCAGTGGCTGTCTGACCTTCTTTTTTATTCTTATAAGAAATATGTACATATGTATGTATGTATTGTTGAAATTTTTTGTTAACGGCGTAGTTTTTGTTGTTATTTTTCCAATTGTCTCCGCGCCCGTCGCGCAGTAAACAACGAAATGTTTAATATATAGCCCTGCACGTATGTATGTACATACTATGTATGTATGTGTGGGTAAAAATACGTCACGTGGGTCTGATGGCCCCGAAAATCAAGCTAAAAATGATTGATTTGGTTTATGGTGGGAAATATGATGATTTTATTGAATTGCCAATTGTTGATAATTTCGATTACAAATATTTGTTATTATTGATTAATATAATAAAACACACAATAACAAGCACGCATACATACACGATATACACATGTATTCGCAGAAGCTTTCAACCCATTCGTCCTTTTTAATGCAGGGGGGGGGGGGGGAAGGTCATGAAAACATTGGCACCGAATCACAATGTATTTGTGATATGAGTGATCGGTCGGAAATTAAGTTCCTGCATTATTATCCTATTTTATTTTGAAAATTTATTGAATAGTCTCACTAAGTTTTCCTTTGTCTCAGCTTTATTTATTTATTTGCAATTAATATTATGACTTACTTTAAAAAGTCTGTTTGTTTTTTATACCCTTGCAGAGGGTATTATAATTTTGTCGTGAAATGTGTAACGCATAGAAGGAGACATCTCCGACCCCATAAAGTATATATATTCTTGATCAGTATCAACAGCCGAGTTGATATAGCCATGTCCGTCTGTCCGTCTGTCTGTTTCTATGCGAACTAGTCTCTCAGTTTTAAAGCTATCTTTATGAAACTTTGCAGAAGTCCCTCTTTCTGTTGCACGCAGCTCATATGTCAAAACCAGCTGGATCGGACCACTATATCATATAGCTGCCATAGGAACGATCGGTCGAAAAGTAGGTTCTTGTATGAAAAACATTTTTGTTTATAAAGTTATCTTTACTAAACTTGGTATTTATTAGTTTTACTACGTTCCCCATATATATGCAAAATCCTATTAAGATCGGACAACTACATCATATAGCTGCCATAGGAACGATCGGTCGAAAATTAAGTTTTTGTATGGAAAATTTTTATGTTTTTCAAGATATCTTGACCAAACTCGGTACTTATTAGTTTTACTAAGCTCCCCATATATATGCAAAATTCTTTTCGGATCGGGCAACTATATCATATAGCTGCCATAGGAACAATCGGTCGAAAATTAAGTTTTTGTATGGAAAATTTTTATGTTTTTCAAGATATCTTGACCAAACTCGGTACTTATTAGTTTTACTCCGCTCTCCATATATATGCAAAATCCTATTAAGATCGGACAACTATATCATATAGCTGCCATAGGAAGGATCGGTCGAAAATTAAGTTTTTGTATGGAAAATTTTTATGTTTTTGAAGATATCTTGACCAAACTCGGTATTTATTAGTTTTACTACGCTCCCCATATATATGCAAAATCCTATTAAGATCGGACAACTATATCATATAGCTGCCATAGGAACGATCGGTCGAAATTAAGTTGTATGGAAAACTTTTTTGTTTTTCAAGATATCTTAACTATTCTCGGTTAATTAACTGTAATTGACTATTTTCCCTGTGCTTCTTAGATACGTGCAAAGCACTATGAGCATTATGAAATGGTTGGGTCTGCAAGGGTATTAAATCTTCGGCGTGCCGAAGATAGCCTTTCCTCCTCGTTAATATTTAAATATGCATTTACTAAACTTTCTTATGCTATAAGCATTTGGGCACATATTTAACAAAGTTCGACCACTGTAACATGGCTGCCATTGGATTTATTGTATGCAAGGGTATTTAGTCTTCGGCAAGCAACATTTTTTGCAGTATTTTTTTTTCAGATGCGCTTCTTAATGTGCTTAGCGGCAGATTGACACATACCAATACACACATACACAAGCATATGCCTGTACCTTCATACATACATATATGTGTGTATGTGAGTACCAAACGCAGAGTGCAAACTTGCGAAAATCTTGAGAACATGCGAAATTTGTGTCCAAAGCTGAGTTGGTTGTGCTGGAGGGAGGGGGGAAGGGGGGTTGCGTTGTTAAGTTCATATGCAACCTAAAATTCTTGACATGCTGCTAAAATGTCTACAAGTGCAATACACAGTTCCCAACCTCCCCTTTCCAATTCTTGTCTGGTTGAACCTTTCCACACTGTGCACTCTCTAGAAGCTCTCAGATTTCCCAGAAAATTCTATCGCACATAATGAGCACTATTTTCTTGTATAAAGTACATACTTGAACGTCAAGCCTTAAGGGCTTGGGCATTTGTCATTGGCTATTCATAATCACATTATCAGTGAGGAGGCCATAGAAGGCGTTTAATGCACGATTTGTTGTGCCCAGCCCTTTGGACGCAGATCAATATTGTCGCCCAAAAGGCCAGACACTGAAGGGTCGAGCGTTAGCCAACACTGAGAAACAGTTTGATTTTCTGGTTTTATCAGCGACGACTGTTTCAAGGCACGTAAAGCTTTTCGCTGTGACGTCGCAGCTTTCGTTACGTGCTGCGCGCGTGTGTGTGTGTGTCTCTCTGGCTGTGTCTGTGTCTGTGTGTCTGGCTGTCTGGCTGAGTGTGTGTATGTGTGTGCGTTTCTGAAATGAATTCCGTTTGTTTTGGGGCATTGCACACGACAATTAATTTGACCTATTAAGTTGCCAAAGCTTAAAACTGGGCCAAGTAGCGGCAACTGCGACGCCAACTGCAACGTCGATGCTGACGCTGCCACGTTTATTTTTTATTTAATTTTTTTTTCATTTTATTTAATTTTTCTTTTATTTTATTTTTATTTCGTTTTCAAGTTTTTCATTTCATTTACCCTTACCAGGGCCATTACAGCTAGATCACATTGTTTGTCAGAATATTAATAAATATTACTATTGAACGAATTTCGATAGGTTTTTGAGGTTAAATTCAAAAATGTTAAAAATTAATTTTTAAAATAGCCGTTAAAAATAGAAAATAAAACAGATTTAAGTACATTAAAGATTTATAATTATGCTTTAAGGGGCATTAATTTTAAAAAATTATTAGGATACACATGTTATGAATATGAATGTGGACAATTTTGACTTCCTTGGATGAGTTTCAATAGATATTTGAGCTTACATTCAAAACTGTTGAAAATCAATTTAGAAAATCGTTCTGGAAATACGAAAATTGTCGAGCGACAACTGAATTTTATAATTCCTATTTTAAATTGGAACTCATATTCAACTTGCTTATACATAATATTCATATATGATAATATATAAATATATATTTGAAATATTTAATTGAAAAACATCGCAAAGAGTATTAAGGCTGCTGCTGCGAGTCCAGTCAAGCGCTTCTTTCTTGATATCGTTTCAGGTTTTTCATTTATTCGAGTATTTTACAGTCGTCGTCGTCGTCGTCGTTTTTGTTTTTGTTGTTGTTGCTATAAATACCCGCAGCTCTGCAACTTGTTGTTGTTGCCGCTGCTTGCCATGTTATTCTCCATATCTATTTTTAGTTTAACCTTGCCGACAGTTGGGGAGCATGTCAAGGTGCGGGCCGTCGACGGGGCGGAACGGCAGCGGAACGTGGTATATCATGATTATGCCGTGTCGCATTTTCGCTGCCAATTGACTGTTGCGGCGCTCAGTTGAACTGCGTTTAATTAGCTGCCCAGTTCCAGCTTTTCTGCGTTTTCCCACTCTCGCGCTCTCTCTCTCTCTCTCTCTTGCATACATATATACCCCCTCACCTTCCCCTCACGCACCGCTATTCCAGCAACTCGCATTCGCAATTGTTTTTCTAATTACAAGTACTGCACTTAAAATACCCTTGCAAGGTGCTAATCTATTTTGTCATGAAATATGTAACGCCTGTACGATGTATATACATACATATATATGTATTTACATATATATTCGTGATCAGCATCACCCAGATATTATCCAAGGCTAATCAAGATCGGACTACTATAACATATAGCTCAATAGTAGAAGCGGTCGAATTATATCTTAGCCAAAATCAGCAATTACGAGCTTCACTGTGATCCTAACATGTCTGCGAAATCTGATTAATATCGGATTACTCTAACATATAGCTCAATAGAAAGAATTGGCAGAAAAGTCTGTTTTTATATGCAAAACTGTTCAGCCTTTCAAGTTTGATTAACCGAACTTTACTTAAATCTTATCTTCTGTTCGAACTATGTAACAAAGTGTCAGTTCCTCTATCGTTTCTTCCGAGCAAGAGTATTTCAACTTCGGCATGCCGTTCTCCCTGTTTTTTTCTGTGTGTAATTGTAGTTTGGATTCACAAATTGCGCAATCAAACGGAAAGCGTCGCGCGTCCCTTGTCGCAAGTGGCACGAATGAATATGCGTAGGTCAGTGTTCAAAAGCGGCAAAATCAGCGTTGATTTGACCGCTTGTACACACACACACACACACACACACATGTGTAAATGTATATACTTATATGTTTATATATTTGCACAGAAAACATAAACAAACATAAAAGAATACCCTTGCCTTGCTATCAACTGGCTACCATATCCGCTCTCCTTTCGCTTTGTTTTCAAAAGATCTTCGTAGAAAGTGAATAATGATGTTTTTCACACTTTTCGTAATATCCACGCCCTGTGCCGAGAATGAGCATCCAGATTGTAGTTTATATTGCGGATAATTCACATTTTAACACATTTTTTTTTTGGAAAGCTCTCCATGAAAACTAATTGAATGCATGTTTTATCGATTCACGCTTAATTGTTCCAGTAAAGTTTTACGATCGGGCCGTTTCCGACACACATATCTGTTATATGAATATTTATAGCATATTTATAGCTTAATATAACTCCATAACCAAACTCTTAGATTAGTTTGCATATATGTATGTACATAAACACTGAAACTTATCATGCTGACCAAGAATATATATGTATTTATGATCTATATAAATATTGTGCTTAATAGCTTTGACATACACCTACGCCTATTTACATATACTCATTTCCATAATATGGTACACTCCACAAGTACATATATCATAGCAAAAAAATACACAAGATATTTGATATGCTCATACCCTTGCCAAATGCTGAGCATAACAGCTAAGCTATTTGGCCAAATTGTAGTTGCATTTAAACTAGAAGTTGTACTAAATAAATTTAGCTTTTCAATCACAGACATTATCTACAGTTAAAATAGTTATTTCCAATCAATTAAAGGCAACTCAAATATTCGGTTTATAGAATTTTTTTAGTATTTCTCTCTTTTTTAAATTCTTTTGCAAATATCATTTACAAACTAATAAATAGAAGATATGAATATTATGTATGTACTAATACCAATTAACATATGAAGTAGGTATACTCCAGTTTTCAAGTTGCGGTAAGAGTATACAAATTTCTTTATGTATTCTCTTTAGTGCATCTCTTCCAGTTGCGAGCTTGCATTGTTTATCTTTATATGCCTGTACGTATGTACGCAAGTATATATATCATCTATATATGTACATATGTACAACATATAAGTATATTTATTTGCCGTCTCTTTTATGAACTGTGCCTGCCGCTGCACGCCTCTCTCGCTCTCTCTGTCTCTCTCTGCCTCTCTATGAATTGCTGCCCTTTGTGGTCGCTGTGCGAGTGCCCGAGTGTGTGTGTTTTTTTTTTTGCCAAAAGAACAAAAGTAATACAAATGTGAGCCGAACCACCTGTATTTGTTTTCAATTTGCAGTCTATTGTTGCCCAGCGGGCTAATTTGGCCAAACTGTTTAATTTGGCAAGTGGCAGGGCAGGAGCTGCATGAAAAATAAATAAGCATGCGAATATTGCCCGGCATTGCACGCGCCATATTTATTGTTCTTGTTGTTTGGACATTACCTTTTCATTTCCCGCCTGTGGAAATATGTAAACTCAACTCTACTACCTTGAACCTTTTGCAAATTGCTTGAAAGTCGATCTTATACAGATGAAAATTGTTTAAAACGATCGGACAAAAACTTAACTGCTTAAAACATATGTTCTTTAATTTTCTTCCAGGGCTAGATTTTCCGAAAAGTAAATATGTACTAGAAAAATATAAGCAAAAAATGTTTAAGCCGATTGTAAACAAAGAAAATTTTCACACAATCGTTTTCCACAATGTTTTCACAGTTGCAGGTGGAATGGGAAAGTCGAAAATAAGTGCACTTACATGAGGTAACTACTACAAAAAAAAAACAGGCTTCCAACACTAACGGTTTGGGCTGTAACTTGAACGTCAATCAATCAATCGGTCAATCAAAATAGATGAACGCATACGAAGCACAAGTTTTGACATTTCAACAGATCCAGCTACTTGCAAGCACATACACACATGCACACAGATACATGCGTGCAGACATATGTATGTATGTATTTATGTAAATGAACGGTTGTTATGCATGCATATATGTGTGTATTATCTATCCTATATACATAACTAATGCGAATCGCAGCAACACTCGAAAAAACTTGTTTTGTTTACGCTCTTTTGATATTTTCTAAGCCATTTTGACTTAAAGGCTTTGAGTTGCGTTTTATGTCGGTAAATGCCGTCGATATCTGGCCATAACCGGACTTTGGTCTCATGTCAGATATATGTACTTAAAGCTATTTCCGTTTTCTTTTGTTTTGTTTCGTTTCGCTCGTTTCGTTGCTTTTCTTTGCAAGCATTGGCCTGGCTTAACCAGGTTTAAGTAAACAGCCGCAAAATAGGAATAGCTGTTAAAGTAACTAGAAGAGAATGGAGGGTCACACAGACACACACAGACACACACAAGCTCACACGCACACGCTCACATTTTCAATTGAGCGTCTAGTCAAATCATGTCTTGAACAATGAAATTGACAATGGCCCGGGTCGGGGTCTGGGTCTCAGTCTCGGTCTCAGTCAGAATCTGATTGAAATGATAAATGCCAATGTTTGCGGGAATTGAGCTTTTAAAAGCTTGCCGCTTGGTACGTACAACCACAACAACTCGGTATAACTGCGCATAAGGAATTTCACCCTCTTGTGGTCTATGTATGTAAACTGCGAATTTTGTAATATTGCGCAGCCAACTGTCCAAAAAGCTTGATTCTGTCGCATGGATCTCGCAAGTTTTTGGATAAGGTGAGCTTTCTGTAGCATAGATTTCTGCGATAGCCATTAAACCCTAAGTGGGAGTGAGAAAGATAGCCTACAATAGCGATAGAAAGCAGCAAGTCTTAAGCCAAGCTGTGTGCATGGCTTCAAAAAGCTTTTTCTAAGCTAGCTTTTGCCTAACACCTGTGGCAGCCATTTGTAGCTGTATGTGTACAGACATATGTACATACATATTTGTAATCCTAAACCGTACCGCAGTCTCTTGACGTCGACGACTACGTCAACGTCAACGTCGACGTCGCCGTCGGCTTTTGCTTCGCGTGTCATGTGCTTTGCTTACAGCTATTTTTAGATAATCATAAAACGCGCGCAACACTGCGAGACAAAAAAGCGACTACAACAACTAAAAAAAAAACAGAAAATAAATACTCGTCAATAAAATATGCAAAAAAAAAATTCTTGTATTTTCACAGTCGTCGCTGCTGCGGTGATTTCTTCCTGTTGCCGCCTAAAGAGGTATGGGTGTGTGTGTGTGTGTGTGTGTGTGGCATGGAGACGCTAGTGTGCAGAAATGTCGGTATAGTTCGCACATGGCGGAAGAAAAGGACCTGCAACAGCTGTTGCAGATAAGCAGCTTATTGTTATGTGTTTTCGGCGGACAAGCCCAGCAAATAAATAAAAATCGAATTAAAAAAAGCTGTTAAGCGAGCAGATGGGCAAATTCGCGTTTTAAGCTTCCTCCTACCCACTGTAGACGTCTCACTCATACTTTCGCTTTAACTCTCTCGCGCACTCGCTCCTCTCTCTCTGTCTGGCACACACACACACACATTCACACTCTCTCGAGCTGCTGCTGGGTGTTATTCACCTTCGGCATCGGCATCTGCTGCTCATAACTCGTTTTGCGGCTTCATTGTTCGCTTTTGTCCGTTTGTTCTGCCTTACAAATGTGCGGATAAAAACAAAATATGCAAAAAACTTCAACCATTGATTGCGATTATTGTTGTTTCGATTTGCCACGGTGTTTTGTTATTGTTTTAAATACATACATACATACATATTCACAAAAATATTTCGCGATATTGCGATTTTTGTTTTCGTATTTGGCTGTTGTTGTTGGCTCGTGTTTTTGCTCGTGCCTGCTAAATATTTCTTCATGTTTGTCTGTACGTGTGTTTGAAAGTGTGTCTGTGTGTTTGTGTGCTTTGTTTACATCTTGTACGTATTTTTGCCAAAATAAAAAAATGTGTTTTTTTTTTATCGTCATAGCAATGTTGCCACACCTCCAACAAGCAGCGTATAAAACTCACCACAGCAGCAGCGCTGCCTTGGCCGCGCTCTCGCATTCGCTCTCTCTGCCACTGCCTCTCGCGCTCTCTGTCAACTCGTGGCGCTTTGTCGCCGCAAAAGCTGCCCGCAAGTTTTGAGCCTGCCCCGAGAAATTGTAAAATTGCTTTCGTGTTGTTGTACTCAACAGAGTTGTTGTACCCAAGAGCACCCGCTACCCACTCAGTTCATCAGACTCAAGCGAGAGCTTTTCCACTCACCCAATCCCGACATTTTGCAATGCAAATGCACTGAAAATTGCATGCGGACATTAATTATATGGCCAGACATATCTCATAGATTTGTTCACTGGCGCCAGGCAAACAAAATCAACAACATGCCGAAGCCGCAATACTCTAACTGACACGCTATTAGATACATACATATGTATCTATCCTGATCAATATAATCATATAAGTTATGTTCATGCTTATAATTAAACGTGTTTTTTTTTGTTTTACTGAAACAGGTTCATTGAGAACCTTAGAGTAAACTAGTCTATCCAGTTTCAATATATATCTGATAGGATTGATTCCGAAATATTTGAATTTGAAAAAAAAGTCTAATTTCGTTTTTAAGAGTTACTTTTCTATAATAATAATATGTCCATTAGGACGACGATACGTGCTCTTGCAAAGTTATTATAATGCCGTTATTTTTAAAGGGTATTTCAAGAAACAGACGTTGACATTGTCTTTATGTTTGAGCTTGTTTGGCATATTTCTGGATGCTCTGAAAATCGCATTCTTTCTTTCTTTAGCATTTGTATAACCTATTATATATAATTTTCCTTAAGTACATAATTCTTGGTTGGGCTATTATTTATTTTGCATAAATTGCATATTTAATTACGCCCGTGTGTCTGGGCTGTTGTCATTGAAATATATGGACAATCATTAAATTAAGAGAAACTGAGAATTACGTAGCGAGTCGCGTGAGAATTCTCCGTCCATGCACTTCCAGTCTCAAGATCAAGCGCACAGACCCGCAACGATCAAATATGACGGATCTAGGGGTATTACGGAAAAGCGTTACGCCCCCATTCTAATGATATATGCATCTACGTACCATTATCGTATATGTACGGGCTCTTCGTGTACATTTCATCTAAAACTTGTCAGCCATATAGATAAGCGCTTCTAGGCATATATTTGTGCTTGGCTTTTGTTTTTTTTTTTTTAGTGACCCATTTGAATGCTATTATTATAAGAATTATATGTACTTGCATACAATCAACCTAAATTTGTATACCCTGCACCCCTTGAGAGCGTAAAGGGGTATAATGTGCTTGTAAGTGATTGTAATTGACAGAGGACAAAGTATATATATTCTTGATCGGGGCGATCAGAGCTTGCCATGTCCATATGTTAGTTCTTTCGTCTACCTGTCTGTAAGTCGACAGTTATATTATTATATCTAGAACAAGTTTATCATATACTTTTCTCGATGTCTCCCCATTTCCATAATTTCGCTTTTGAGACATGGTTTTCAAGCATAACTCGAGAATTATAAAAGCTAGATACACCAAATTTCGTATATAGGTACTCGTATAGCATATACATAAGCACAAGACAGTACCTTGGATTTGAACCCGAATCACCTTTGTACAGCTGCCCCAATGACTCATCCCTCAAGAGCCGATAACCCCCTATAAAAAGTGCTGTGCGCCCTTCAATTAAAATAGACTGTTTACATGTTTTTCTTTATAGAAATGTGTAATATATTTATACCTTATACTCTATTGTGGTTTTTATTTTTATACATTTTTTTTTTTTGAACTGTTTTTCAAATATCTTAATTTGAATTTGTCATGTCCGAGGCATAGTATTATAGCATTATGTACTACAAATGTATATATTTTGTCGGCAAAATATTTGTTGGCTCGTTGCCCATCAAATTCCACAAATGACGACAAAAGTGTTTTGATTTTTTGTTCAGATTTTTGCATTTTTTGATTGCACGAATTGCATTTCCTTCTAGATACGATAAACACATACATACATCATATAAAATATTTATATTGATTGAAAATATACATATTTACAAATATGTGTATTAACGAAAATTTCATTGACTTATAAGCTGCGCGGCGCGTGCGATCAATTTTGTCTGAGCCTTATCAATTTATTGAATTTTCGACAGGCACATTTCCTGCTTCCATATACATACGTAACCAAAAGCAATTACCCGGCGCTGCACGGGTCGAGTGAATAATTGTTGAAGAAAACGACGCGTTTGTCTATTTCAATTTCCCTTTTTGTTCAATTTTAATAACTAAAAAAAAAACAAACATAAAAATTTGTTTTGGATTTGAACCGGCCACTTCTCGCTTGTTAGTCCGACGCCACGCTCAAACACAAGACACAATCAGGCTCATTCTATTTGAGCCCACATTTGCCACACTTGAGGCTCAAAACTTGTCTTATCGAAAATTCAGGCTTCTCAGCTCTTCCTCTGTGCGCATACTGTCGACACGCACTGTGCAAATGATTCGCGAATTGCATCCGAATACATGCACATGCATACACACCTCTGCTGAAATATGTATTTGTGTAGGTATGTAAATATTTCCAGCAAAGTCACAACCTAACTCAAGTGGGACTCGGTAGCCCCCGTTATCGCTATCAAGATTGATATACTACATGCCACATTAAAAGAAAACGAAGGAGAAAAAGCAAATATAAATAAATAAATAAAAATAATAATAAAATGGAATTCGTAGTACGTATAAATTGATATGACTAAAGGCAACCACTAAATGGCTTGCTTATATGCCTCTAATCGAATAAGACTAGTATCAGTTGAATACATATAGATAAAGCTACATTTATATATACATATATATATATAAAGATGTGTGTGTGTGTGTGCCCTGTACCGTTAAGTAGGTGTGTGGCCATAGCTCGTGATTTGTCTTGGCAGTCAGTCTTAGTCACAGCTAATCCAGCTGATGCAATTTCCTAAGTCGAACAACAGTTACATATCTCCCAAAATCGATTCAACGGTTCAAAGTATTCGTCGCAAAGTTCATAAAATAGACTTTTCTAGGTGTCAGGAGGAGGCCTTGCCTGGACAAAGTCTTACTCTTCTTCTTGCTATCCATATTAACAACAGGTTTTTCACACGTTTTCCATTCTTGCGCGTGGATTACTATCTCTATATCTATATCCATATCTATATCTAGATCTAGATCTAGATCTATATCTATATCTATATCTATATCTATATCAATATCAATATCTATATCTATATGCATATCTATATCTATATCTATATATACATCTATATCTATATATACATCTATATCTATATCTATATATATATCTATATCTATATCTATATCTATATCTATATCTATATCTATATCTATATCTATATCTATATCTATATCTATATCTATATCTATATCTATATCTATATCTATATCTATATCTAAATCTAAATCTAAATCTAAATCTATATCTATATCTATATCTATATCTATATCTATATCTATATCTATATCTATATCTATATCTATATCTATATCTATATCTATATCTATATCTATATCTATATCTATATCTATATCTATATCTATATCTATATCTATATCTATATCTATATCTATATATATCTATATCTATATCTATATATCTATATCTATATCTATATCTATATCTATATCCATATCCATATCCATATCCATATCCATATCCATATCCATATCCATATCCATACCCATATCTATATCTATAGTATATATATTCCGAATAATTTCTACTATAAGTATTATATTCGTTACGCTAACTGATAACAAAACAAAAATAGATAAATCAAGAGATAAACCTTAAAAAAGAAAGATTACCTATCTTTTTCGACATAAACCTCTTAACTACATATATATATTTTTTTTGTGATAGATCTCACACTTTATATGCGCATTACTCTATAGACTTTCTCTTGATAACTTTTTATTGACTTCTGGCAATTAGTAATTGTCGATTTACTAATCAAAATCGTTATAATCAATTGATTGTCGATAAAAATGTTCAATAGAGTCGGAAATGTTTGTTTATTAATTTTCAAGCGGTTTCTATTTTTAACTCAAATCTACAAAAAAAACGTTCTTCCATTTGGTAAACAACTGACCTAATTGAAGTAATATAATTCGCCCAGAATTGTAAATATCATGTAAAACTTTTATTTTATTTTTGTTTTTTTAAAAGCATAACTTTTACTTTTCGGCTTCGAGAATGTTCAATGGTAAAAATCAAATGGATTGTCGAATCGGTTTCGATTTCGTTGCATTTGATTCCAGTTGTTTTTATTGTAAACATCATTAAGCCTCTGTCCAACTTGGACTTGCTTAGTTCCAGGCACTGAAAAAAAAAACACATCGATTCGAAGCAGGTGTCAATTGAACTTCATTTTTCTTTTATTATTAGAAGATATGTGGAATATGTTTAATGAAATAAATAAGGAAGCCTTTAAATAATCAAATTGAATAGATAAATAATATGATAAATAATATGCACACATTACATTAACCATTTTACGCAACAAAACATTTTCAAGTTCAGAAAAATTCTCAAGAATTTGATATACAATTTTGAAATATCAAAAAAAAAAATTTTTTCAACTGGAGCTTCGGTTGCTCTTTAGCCTGCTAATTGGGTTTTGGGATTCGGTTCATAAATAAATCAATCGGTAGATAACAAATCCATTATATATATTTTTTTTTTCAAAAAATTTCATATTTTCCAAGTCAATATTAAAAACACAAGAGCTTAAAAGTTTTCCAAATAAGGTTTTTCATGCAAAATGTGTATACAAACTTGCATACATACATTATTCACACACACATACACATACATTTTCATACATAAGTACATATGGATATATGTATGTACTTACACACATGCATATACATATATACATATGTATGTACATATATCTAAATGATTAAGTAGTATGTATTTCTCT
This sequence comes from Drosophila borealis, assembly GCA_035045885.1. Taxonomy (NCBI): domain Eukaryota; kingdom Metazoa; phylum Arthropoda; class Insecta; order Diptera; family Drosophilidae; genus Drosophila; species Drosophila borealis. The sequence continues at coordinate 1,772,678 of JAWNOR010000047.1, read as the reverse complement.
CAGCTTAGCTTTTAGAAATTCCATTTGGCACATTTTCAGCAATTTGACATATGTATGTATGTATGTATGTGCATACATAGCTCTGAAAGTACGCCTTATCTGGTATTCGCATACACATCCACGAATACATAGGTGCATGTACATACGTCTATATTCACCATATAACTGTCATATATCGAAGTACACTATCGTAATTGCCGTGGACGGGATACAGTGCTCAACGTCATTTAACGCTCGGCTCCAGAGATAAAATTGAATCAATGCGTTGGCGTTGAAGCGTTTTCATAAAAACAATTTACTCTCAATATGTACGTACATGTGTATGTATGTGTGTGCGCATTATATATGTAGATACATACATATGTGCATACCTCGATAAGCCGCATAATAAACACCATGCACTGGTGTTTGTGGGCTTGTCCCACCTATTTCTAACCGCATTGCAAACTAATGCGCAATTTGCTTGTTAAGTTGCCCGTGACTCGAAGCTGACCGCTGCTGCAGCAGGTGCTGCAACGGAATTGATTTAACGGCTTCATGAGCTTTTTGTTTGTGCTTTGCCCAGGCATGCATAACATCCCATACGCTCACATGCACACGCGCTCGCACACACACACACACACACACACACACTCACACGCACACTTACTCACATAGATACAAACAAACAAGCTGCGCACAGGATCTGGCTATACGTCCTCATCCGTGGGAAAGCTGCCTACGTGAGACGCAGCACGTTTGACTTTTGACACGGCGCGGGGTGGCAACCCCGCCCTTCATCCATCATCCAGTGTTCAATCGTGTGTCGACATGTCGATTCATCAAATCGTTCGAGCGTCAGCCGAAACTGCGAGACTGCTCTCCACTCTGCTGAGGCGAGCTCTCTCTCTCTCTCTCTCCCGCCTCTCTCTGTCGCTGGCTCTCTTAAACGTTTCGTGTGTGGTGAGTTTCGTTAGCCCCAACAATTCAACACACTTGACGTCGTGGGCACAGCTCAGGATATGCTGCTGCTGCAGCATGGATTTTCATGACTTTGACTTGATGGCTCCCTGAGCCCAGGGGCCGGTGCTCGGGATTTGGGTCATGCTCGTATGACTAAGCACATTTTGGTGGGAGGTGAAACCGTTCCAAGGCCACAGAATCGAGTAGCCTCAAGTAGAATGCCCCAGAATACGTGGCACATGCCTGCAGCGCCGTTTTTGTTAATAGACAGTCCTTCATAATTCATATTCGAAGCCATTGACCAGTAGAGATCCCAGCTCACGTGGCGCCTTGGCGTCAAATTATTTATGCAACTAAAAATCATTTTCGAATTGAAAATTTATATATAGTTTTCAAGAGCATTATGATGTATTCCTTATCAGAATCAGGCATAAATATAATCAAATATAATAGTTAAAGACGCCATAATGCGGATTAAGTTTAATGTATTTGATCGATAACTCTATATAGCACAGTTAAATCGATTATCGATTTTAATAGCAGAGTTTTCGAACATATCTCGTGGATTGTAGAAACTAGATCCATTAAAGTTGTTTCTATCTTTATCTTTATGTCTCGAATAACGAGAAAAGAAAAGGAGAAAACAGAGAAAACCACATTTCGTAAGTGTTTGTAATTGATAGGCAGCTTACAGGGTATTGCCTAGTCGTTGTTGTTGTTTTTTTCTAAACTAATTAGAATGGAATAATATTGCAATAAAATTCTCTTAACTAAAGACCGCCTCGTCAAGCATTTAATCGAAAGCTAATCCCATTTATTTGGATTGCTTACATTTATAGATTGTGGCGCGGCGTCATGACCTGAAGCTGATTGTGACCTCTGCCACAATGGACTCGAGCAAGTTTGCGACATTCTTCGGGAACGTGCCGACGTTTACCATACCGGGACGCACGTTTCCGGTGGATGTGATGTTTAGCAAGAACGCGTGCGAGGACTATGTGGAATCGGCTGTTAAGCAGGCGCTGCAGGTGCATCTGACGCCGAACGAGGGCGATATGCTGATCTTTATGCCCGGCCAGGAGGATATCGAGGTCACCTGCGAGGTGCTCGAAGAACGCCTCAGCGAGATAGATAATGCGCCCGAGCTGAGCATATTGCCCATCTACTCGCAGCTGCCCTCCGATCTGCAGGCGAAGATCTTTCATAAGTCCGCCGACGGCGTACGCAAATGCGTGGTGGCCACCAACATTGCGGAGACGTCGCTCACAGTCGATGGCATCATCTACGTGATCGACTCCGGCTACTGCAAGCTGAAGGTCTACAATCCGCGCATCGGCATGGACGCCCTGCAGATCTATCCGATCTCCCAGGCGAATGCCAATCAGCGTTCGGGTCGTGCCGGTCGCACGGGTCCCGGCCAGGCGTTCCGCCTCTACACGCAGCGCCAATACAAGGATGAGCTGCTGGCGCTCACCGTGCCCGAAATACAGCGCACCAATCTGGCCAATACGGTGCTGTTGCTCAAATCCCTCGGCGTGGTCGATCTGCTGCAATTCCACTTCATGGACCCACCGCCACAGGACAACATCCTCAACTCGCTGTACCAGCTGTGGATATTGGGCGCATTGGATCACACCGGCGCCCTAACCACGCTGGGCAGGCAAATGGCCGAGTTTCCGCTGGATCCGCCTCAGTGCCAGATGCTCATCGTTGCCTGCCAAATGGAGTGCAGCGCCGAGGTGCTTATCATAGGTAAGTCATCTATACATATATATACATACATATATTTTGATTGATTGATTGATTGACTGACTGTCTGACTGATTGGCATTTAAGCTGCATTTCCTACGCTGCTTTTATACATTCCACTCGCAACTGTGGAAAATTGATGGAAACTGGTTGTATTCAATTTTTTGTTTATCAGCCTTTTTTTTTGTGTTACAGCAATTGAATCTGAAATACTGAAACTAATAACGCATCATCCGAAATATTTGATTAATTTGTCTACATTACCCAACAGTACCTGGTATAAACGTTCAAATTCCCACAAGCCTTGCATTCCTGGTCCTGGAACGTTCCAATGAATCATAATTTTTTAAGAGGACACGTTTATTTTTTACCCTTGTAGAGCGTTTCTCTTTCTTTAATAGCCAAATGCAAACGAAAATACGCCGCTTGCAACTCAAAAACAGCTTGAAATTTACTCAAGGCGGGGCACAAAAATATTTGAGCTCTTAATTTGAATACATTTGAATATGCGATGCATCAAATGGTTAAGTTAAAAGTCTCCCTAAATTCTCTCCATTCCAATTGCACATTTGCGAAAAACGAGAAACGAAATGAAGAGGAATACGCGATCACACAAACGCACGAACACACGCATACACACGCACACAGTCACAACACAAATAAGAACATTCGATGTTATCCGTTATTCTTTTAAGAACATTGCGTTAATTTTTATTACTTTGGAGAGAGAGAGGCAGAGAAACAAAATGAATTGTCTACTAACTGTTAAACGGTTGAACAGTGGATAGGAGAGGAGAGGAGAGGCGAAGAGTGACTCACGCTTTGATTTCGTCACTTTAATTGGTTAAGGCATTGCAAAATGAAAAACAAGTATACCCTGTTGACTCACTTGCAGTGCGTACAGGGTATACAAATGCTGACCTAACTGGACATCTCCATTTGGAGCCCCGCATCTTGTGTTTTCTTTACTGTTAATCAGGTTTTTCGTTGATTTTACAGTATCCATGCTGTCCGTGCCATCCATATTCTATAGGCCCAAGGGGCGCGAGGAGGAGGCGGATGGTGTACGCGAAAAGTTCCAGGTGCCCGAATCGGATCATCTAACCTATCTGAATGTCTACCTGCAGTGGAAGCAGAACAGGTGAGTCAGCTCTAATGGGACAAACTTTATTACAACTCCTACAATGTCTATCCCACTCTCCGAATCGCTTTGATCCTGCAGCTATAGCTCCACGTGGTGCAATGAGCACTTCATACACATCAAGGCGATGCGCAAGGTGCGCGAGGTGCGTCAGCAGCTGAAGGACATTATGACGCAGCAGAAAATGAACGTGAAATCCTGCGGCACCGACTGGGACATTGTGCGCAAGTGCATCTGCTCCGCCTATTTCTACCAGGCCGCACGCCTGAAGGGCATCGGCGAGTACGTGAATCTGCGCACAGGCATGCCCTGCCATTTGCATCCGACGTCGGCGCTCTACGGCCTGGGCACCACGCCCGACTACGTGGTCTACCATGAGCTCATCATGACCGCCAAGGAGTATATGCAGTGTGCCACGGCCGTCGATGGCTACTGGCTGGCCGAGCTGGGGCCCATGTTCTTTTCGGTAAAGGAGACCGGACGCAGTGGCCGGGACAAAAAGAAATTGGCCGCCGAGCATCTAAAGGAAATGGAGGAGCAGATGTTGCAGGCCCAGCACGAGATGGAGGAGCGTAAACAGCAGGCGGCACAGCGCGAGGAGCAGCTGGCGGGCAAACAGGAAATCGCCACGCCGGGCAACGCAACGCCTCGCCGTACTCCGGCACGCATCGGCCTCTAGCCACCTGACCCTCGTGTGTATTTCAATGTGTGTGTTTATTTTCTATTCTCGCTATACATAATAATAAATTGGCCAAAAAATTAGCATGGAGAGTGGCGCGAGTAGTTTATATCGCGGATTAGCCGCGGATGTGTCCAGCACACAACGTTGATTGTCGTCCACAACACGAAACTCGGCACCACATTGGCACTCGCCCCTCAAACACTGCATCCGGGAGTCTTGCACCCGGCTCTCCACATCCGGCTGATGCTGCTGGCAGTCCTCCGTGCGGCGACAGTAAGCGCCGTATGGCACAAGGGGCTCGCAAACGGCGCTCTGCCGATTCTGATCGTTTTTCAGATAGTGCTTGATCCGGCAGGTGCAGCGATTGTCGCGGCAGGTGCTGCCGGCGCCGAGCTGCAGCTGGCATTGGGCGGGAGTCGTACAATTGCTGTCAAGTCCAACGCCCGTCACGCAGCCGGTCATATTGTGATTGGGCACATAATCCGGAATGCAGGCGCACTTCATGGCCTGCGGCAAGCAAATCGAAGCGCCAATGTGATCGCAATGCGTATTGTTGTTGCAGCTCAGATCTGTACACGGATGTTGGACGTCAATGTGGTTAGTTTTACTTGCAAGGATAGACACTCACCCAGGAGAGCCAGGCACCTGCCCTGGTGCGGCTCAAAGTGCTCCCTGCATATGCAGCGCTTTTGCGACAATTGGCAGACGGCAAACGTGTCCGCCCGCTGGCATTGGCGCGACAGCTCACAGGCTCCGTCCAGGGGCACCTGGAGCGGCAGGCAGCGGCGTCTATCCTCGCTGGCCATGTAGTTGTCGGCACAGAAACACTGCTGCAACTTTGAATCGCATTCGGCATGCGGCTGGGTACAGGGACACGGACCGCCAATTATGTTGGTCAACTTTTTGTCCTTGGGCTGGCAGGCGATGCGCTCCTTGCTGCCACGTGCTTCGCACACACAGCTCGAATCATGGCAATGGCCACCCTCGAATTGTTGGCATTGCGCGTTCGTTATGCAGCCCAGCTCGAGCAGATCTTCGGCTGAGTTTGCGTTCAGCGAACAAAGTGCGAACAACAAAATCAGTTTTAATTGCATTATCTATCTATCTTTTGCCGTTAACCAGACAAAGTCAAGTGTCACTAGCGGTCGCTAGCCCTAAAGAAAAAATAATAAGTCCCGTTTCCCGTTGGTTCGGGCAGCTAGAACAAGAGATCGTCTCCTTTTTGGATTTGCGCCATAGTGATCGAAAATGTATCGATAGATCGCGTATTTGCTAATTGGCCGTCTTTACGGCACTTGCCAACACTGAAATCATCGATAAAAGTCAGACATCGATGCTTACCCACATACAACCCTAGTTGTGCAAAGAACTTTATAAAGCAAAGTAATCATCCGCAGCAACACAGTTAAATTTTCGTAAATAACTAAAAAACTTGTTAGTTTCGGGTTAAAATAAAATAAAAATATAAAAGAAAACTTCAACAAAATGGTACGACGTGGACGTTCTGCTAGCCCCCCACCATCAGCCAGACGGTAAGTGGCGTGCCATAATGCACCTGTAAACTTAAGAAAATCCAATTGGACAAAAAGTGCAAGAGACATAAAACAACGTGTTTTTCCTAATTGCAACGCAACTGTTGCATGAAAACTGCGATGTGTTGCACAGTTATGTGCACATTTGTCAATGCGAATGTGATTTGTTAAAATTTAAGGCGACTTCTGGAAGTTTCCGTGGCACAAGGCGTTACGTAACCCTTAAACAGATAAACACGGAAACGGACACTATGCAACGAGCAAAGTTCAAACGCGTAGCAACAGACACAGCAACAACAACAGCAACAAGAACGAAAGTGTATATATATGATTTGTGTTCATTTTGCTTTGCAGCAGCGCACCGCCGCAGGCTCGCGCCGCCCCACCACCACAGGCACAAGTGCCCGCACGTGCCGCGCCACCACCAGCGGCACCCATGGCCGCCGCGCCACCCAGCGCCGTTGGCATGCCGGCACCACAGCAGCCGTCGATGTTCCAGCAAATGGCTGCCACCGCTGGAGGCGTTGCCGTTGGCTCGGCGATTGGCCACACCGTCGGCCATGGATTGACGTCCATGTTCAGCGGCTCTGGCGATAAGGAGGCCGCAGCGCCAGCCGCTGCCGCGGCAGATCCACAACAACAGCAGCAGCAGCCATACTTTGCGCAGCCGGCACAGGGTGCCAATGAGCCACAGGGTGCATGCGCCTGGGAAATTAAACAGTTCCTGCAATGCGCCCAGGGTCAGTCCGATCTGTCGCTGTGCGAGGGCTTCAATGAGGCGCTGCGACAGTGCAAGGTGCAGCATCATCTCCAATAAATGACAACTACAACATCATGAACAACATCAACAACAACAACAACAACTAGAAAATCGAACACAAAAAACAACACAAATTATCTTCTCATCGATTGATGGCGAAAATGTTGAGCTGACGTTGTTTTTTCTTTCCTTTCCTTGGTTTTTTGTTTGTTTCAATTAGTTTTACATATGGATATTGTTAATCAGACGGCAAATTGTTTAATTTAGTCAATTGTTCAATAGAAATGCGTGCAACGACGTTCGCCAGCCCAACTCCTTGGCAAAAAACAAAAAAAAACAAAAAAAAAACACCGCTGGCGGCGTCGCTGGCCACAACAAAAAGAAAAATTCCTTGTTTTTTTTTTTGGTACCTTAGAATTTCCCTTTTTTCGGCATTGTAAAATTTTATTTTTTTCTATATTAATGTCGTAAATTTGCATCGAATTGTGAAATATTCTGTTCGCTGGGCGGCTGCCAAAAAGTGCGGAACACGTGAGCGCTGACAATGGATGAGTTTGCACTTTGACGACGCACTGCGTCCCGAAATAGTTGCCCTGATTCATGCTGCAGCAGGGGGGGGGGGGGGGTGCTGCAAGCATCGCGTGCGACACTTTGTTTTTGTTATTGTTTTCATTTGATTTGCTGCTGCGCCAATTAATGCTTGTTTTGGTGAAATGGTGTGGCCAGGCGAGGTAAACAAAGGAATCAATTTTGATAAACATGTTTACCATGAGTGCAGCTGTGTGTGTGTGTGTGTCACAGTACACAATCTATCTCTCTCTGTCTCCCTCTCGCTTTCACTCTGTCTGTGCCTTTCTAGCATTTTGAATTGTATTTGCAATATGAGGAAAATAAGTGTAATTTTTTTTAGGAATTTCTCAGAAACATCTATAGGCATTTCAAGGATATTTGTATATTTGTAATTAATTTATTTGTAATTAATCCAATTGGCTTACAGGTTTTATGGCTCCATTTTAGTGCAATTGCAAAAAATTAAATTCCCCAAGCAAGTGTAGAAAATTCGCGAAAAACTTTTGTAAGAATTTCCAGATGGAGGTAAACTCACATTCAGTGATATTTTAAACGAGAAAGGATTATCTTCGGCAAGCCAAAGATTTAAGTTATATTATATATGTGATATATATACACAAAGCACGGAATTTTGATATTCGTGGTACTCCCCGATATTGATAGGATTATTCCATCCTTTCCCTCGCCCGCATAAGAGAAAAGTCCAGGCAGGTGCGGAAAACTTCGATTTAACGCTTATATTATTTTATATACACAATTGAACGTTTGGCACATAACATATGAAATAGTGAAAATTTGTTAACCAGAATTAATAGCAAATGTTGTTGAAAATGATGAAATGATGTTGTCTTTCCGTTATGCACGATTGTCATTATTATAAACAAAATGGTTTCGCCTATAATTTCCGTATCTTGTTTTTGTTGTTGTTGTTGTTGTTGTTGTGTTTTTGCCAGTACTTTAGTTACCCTCCTCGTCCTCTTCCTCGTCGTCTTCCTCCTGGTCGGCCCTCAAGAGTATGTTCAGCTTGTTCTCCAATATGGCTTTGGCTCGATACGCAGCCGATTGGCCCATAAATATGGCGCGCCGATTAACGCTCGGCGATTGACTGATGTTCCTGATGATCGGATGCCTATATAGCTGTGGGCTCTCCAGCTGCTTCTCGAATCGCCTGTTGTGCAAATTGCTGCGCCCCTCCACGCTGGTGGTGACCAGCTTAAAGAGCGGCGAAATCTTATTGAACGTAATGCTGTCGCCCTGTTGGCGCTTCGGCGGGTTCTTTTTGTCCATCAGATCGCCCAGCAGGCTGTTCAGATTCTCCCGTTCCGGTTGCTTGTTAATCATCGTCGTCATCTGGCTCTTGTTATTATTGTATTTACTCGCAGTTTTGCCGATTGATGTTTTTGGCTTTGTTGACTGCTTGCTGCGGGCAGACTTCTGAGAGCCGGGCTTCTTTGGCCGTGTGCTCTTCTTTGGCAGCGTCATCTTGTACGCCTTAATGCTGGGCAGTGGCATTGTGGCCGGCTTGAAGGTCGGCTTGGGCCCATATTTCTTGCCCGGGCGCGAGGAGTATGTGTTTTGCACCTGCGGCTGGCGCGGCACCTTGAAGCCCCTGTACTTTTGTGATATGGTCAAGGTATCGATGTCCGCCGTCGATGGCACCTTCAGCTTGAGGGGCTGCGCTGTGCGCAATGCCCGCAGGCGGGTCTCGAAGGTCTCCACGTTCTGGGACAGCTCCCTGGACTTGAGCAGCGACAATGCTGGCGGTCGTAGCCGGTTCATCAACGGATGCTTGGCCATCAGATACTGCACACTGCTCGAGCGTCTCAGTGAGAAATCCTTTTGTGCCTCTCGACGTTTGGCCACTGAATCAGCCTCGCATCTCAGTGGCAGGAATGGCGCCAGGCGGCGGTGTTCCTTCGGCTTGGGCTCGATTGAGACGCTGCGGAATGTCTCCGCTGCCAATAGGTGATCCTTGTTCTCAAAGAAACGCAGTATGGGCACCGTGGGACGCTCCTTCGATGGCTGAGCCTTGCCTGGATTTGGCAGCAGCTTTTGCGTCGGCCCCGCGAGACGCGGAACGGGCAACGGGGGCGACTCCTTGGTCAGTTTGGACGACTTCAAAATGCTGTGCGCTGCGTCGCCATTCTCAATTCCTTTCAGCTTGGTGGCTTCCTCCGGCTTAATTAGATACAGTGTGGGCACCACCGGGCGTTCCGTTAAAGTCTTGGGCCGCTTCGACGTCTTGGCCCTGTCCAGCCTGTCGCTCATCGTTGCAAAGCTGCGCTGCGCATGCAAGCTGGCCCACACGTTCGACGTGGGCATCATCATCGGCGGCTCGATGCCAATGCTCGAACGCTTCTGGGTGAGCGTCTTCGGATAGTGGCGCATTGTCACTGGCAGCCGGGCATGCCCGGCATTTGCCACACTCTGGGCATCGATGGGCTTCTTCTCCAGAAAGTTCAGGCTCGAGCGACGTCGGATCATCGCAACCGACATTTTTCGCATGAGACGGCAGCGGACAGATCTGTACGTTGACAAAATGGCCGAGACGGGTCCCTCGCTAGAGTTTTGGGTATTCATCGTCTTGGACAGGACGCGTTGCCAAATCTGACAGCGGTTGAGAGCTGCAAAAGGGAATCGGCATATAACAAAAAATAATTATATATATATATATATGTATATGTATATAATGATTGGTGGGAAAGCTCACCCCCGTTGATGGGCAGCATTCGCAATGAACCAAATCCTGGCAGATTATTCATTTTGTTGTTTGCTTTAAGCTTTAACCACTGGCTCCGATATAAAGCGACTTGTATTTTAAAGGACTAGACAATTGTCGAAGGTTTTGATAATTATTTGCAAATATATCGCTTTTCCGCTAAGATTGCACAATTGCATTCCAGTTAATCGTAAATTGCAAACAATGGGTAATTTTTCAGTTTGTACGGCGTTTTAATTTTGATAAATGCATGAAAACGTGGAACTTTTTAAATTGAATTTTGTCTGTTGTACTGTTAAAATAATTTTGATATGAATACTGAGAGACTGGAGAATGAAAAGTGATCAGGGCCTACATGACTACCTTCCATATTAACGCAACTGTCAAAAAGCTGCCCAAAACCGATAACGATAACACGCACATTCTAACCGATAGCAAGCGCTGCAAGCAGTGTCGCATAACGAACCAAAGCATACTTTTTGGCGCCAATTTTGATTTCGAGTGAAAATTGGGAATGATGGTCACCCTGCAAGACTACGTCCAATACGTGCTGTGTTAAAATAATGAATTACCTATAACTGATGTGCATTTAAAATGGAGGCTAAGCAACTGCAAGCGTGGCAGCAAGCAGTGCTGTGCAACGAACAATGCATACTTTATGGCGCCAATTTTGAATGCGAGCTCAAATGCGAATGCAAGATTATATCCAATTGGTTGTGTTTATCCAACAAGCTTAATTAAAAATTATGAACAACCTATAATTTGTGTGTTTAAAATGGAGGGTAAGCAACTGTAAGCAGTGTTGTGCAACGAGCAGTGCAAACTATTTTGGCGCCAAATTCAAAATCGAATTTCTAGCACACTTTACACAAGCGAAAACAATTCGCGTTTCTAAAATGACAATTTATATAAATTTATGACGAATCTCGAAACTTGTATAATACAATTAATTGCGGCAGCGATTATAAAAACTTATTGGCACGTTGCAGTACTTGAAGGCGGCGCTCCTCGCTCGTTTGGCTAACATCGAGCAGACGCTCGGTGCGATCCAACAGAGCTGTGCACTCATCGGTGGGTGAACTGAGGCGTTGTCGCTTGATGATCTGCCGCGCTGGCCAGTTTTCAGCCTGTCGTTCCTGGCGATGATACTGCTGGTGCTGGTGCTGATGCGACTGATGCTGATGGTGATGCTGCTGTCGGTCGCAGCGTTTCATGGTGCGCTCCATCTTGTCGAGCGGCTCGTTGAGGACGCTTAATGTCTTGCGCTCAAAGCGCTGTTGCTGGCATTTGTCCAGCGCGGCCTGAGCCTGTTGCAGCACTTGCTCAAAGCTAAGCGGCTCCGGCTCAATCGCCTCCGCTTGATACATCTGCTCCTGCTGCTGATGCTGCTGCTGCTGCTGCTCATCATCCACAAGCGCTGCTCCCGTTGGCTCCTCCGCTGCCTGCCAGTCGAAGTACCAGTGCGACTCGAAGCAACGCTGCATGGTGTGGCGTCTGTAGACAACAGCTGCTGGCAGCTTGGCTGCATTGCGGCACAGCATATGCTGCAGCCGCTCCTTGGCAAAGATCTCCACAATGTCCAGATAGTTGGGGCTGCCGGCGCGCAGCTGCAGCTCCAGCGTTTGTATGGCACGCAACGCCACCGTCTCCACCAGTGACTCCTCCTCACTTAGCTGGGCATAGTTGAGCAGCCATTCGCAAATGTCACGCTGCCTGGCCGGCAGCGGCAGCATCTCCGGCAGCTTGGCCTGCTCGAGCAGCTGGACAATCTGTGCACGTTGTTGGCGCGTCTGCCAGCCGGTCACAAAGTATTCGAGTCGATTGGGCAACGGTGTCTGCGGCGGCAGCGGCTCCACATAGCAGCGCAGCTCCTGCGGCAGCTGCGGACGATCCTCCAGCTGTTCGCCCGCCACCAGCTGCAGGCGATACACAGCCTCATTGTACAGCTGGGCACAGTACTGTGGCGACTGGCGACAGCGGCTGCCAATGGTCGCATCCCGTTGCGCCGCATCGCGCAGCCGCTGGAACAGCTCATCGCCCAAATGACAATGCAGCCATTCGCGGATCTCCGCCTGCTGCAGTGGACCGCGACTGCGATGCGGCTGCTTGGCCAGAAATTGTGCGGCACACTGGAGCAGCGCCACCAGCTGCAGCTTCTGTTTGCCGCACGCCATTGTCCGGCAGTCGTAGATGCGATAAGCACGCAGCGTTTCCAGCTGCAGCTGCTGCGCCAGCAGCGTCTGTGGCGTCTCCTGCTGCTGCACAATGAGCGCCACATAGCCGCAGCCGCTGTTGCGCACGAGGCTGTGCAAACGGTGGCGCGCCTCCAGCAGCTGTTTGGCATCCACAAAGCAAACGATGCCATCGGCATTGGCCAGCAGCTGCTTGGAATGCGACTCCGCGCTGCCCTTCAGCTTGTGCACGCACAGTGCCACGCCGTGCGCGAGTCCATTGATGTAGGCTGCGTCGCAGGCGGCGCCGGGGCCTGAGTTTTGAGCAGCGCCCTGCACCGGCTGCTGCAGCAGTCCGCGATCCAATGCATGCTCCATGACGAGTCCCGCATTTCCCTCGGGCAGCGATAACAACAGCTTGAAATAGTGACGGGCGCCGGGCGTGAAATGCTGCTGCTGTTGGAACGCACGGGCAAGCAGCTCCCACAGGTCGAGCTTGAGCCAGCACTGATCCTCCATGCCCGCCAGTAGCTGGCGATAGTCGCAGGGCTCGCCCTGGCGATAGCGACGCATCAGGCGCAGAGGTTGCTCCGCTGTACGCATGTCCAGCAACCGCTGGCTCGACTCGCCGCCAAAGCTGAGCGGCAGGCACGCAAACAGCGCCTCCTTGCGCTGCTGGACTCGTCGATAATTGCGCCAGCGTCGCCAATAGTGTCGCATCAGGCCCATTTCATAGTCGGCGCGCAGCAGATTCCGCCTGACCAGCTCGACGATTTGCTCCTTCAGCAGCGTCTCGTACATGTCCAGCGCATGCCGATTTAGACGCCATTCCTCTTGGCATACGGACGCCAGCTGCTGGTCAATTAGCTCGCTAAGCAGCTGCTTGCATTGGGCCTCGCGTGCCACTGCCTGGCGTTCCAGGCGCAGACGTTGCGCCTCGGCTTCAGCGGCTGCGGCCGCTGCCGCCTGCTGTTCTCGACGCTGTTGCTCCTCCTTGGCCAGTCTCTGTTCGAGCTGGCGCTGGCGTCTCGCGCGTTCCGCCTGCTCCAGCTTGGCCTTTTGCAACTCGAGCAGCTCCAGTTCGCGCTGCTTGGCCGTCGCTATAGCCTGCTGCAGTGCAGCCAGTTTGGCATCATCGGCGGCCTTTTGTTGGCGCTGCTGTTCCGCCACAGCCGCCGCTGCTGCTGCTGTTTGCGCCGGCTGCGACGTTGCTCCGGCGGCTGCGGCAGCTGCAAAACTGAAGCCAATGCCGGAGCTCTGGCTGGGCTGTGCCCCGAATATGTTGCTTGTAAATGCAGCGGCATGTTGCTGCAGCATATCCAGGCTGTAATCCTTGTCGTGGCTCGCCTGCGCTGGCACCGACACCAGCTGTGCCGGATGTGAATGCGCTTGTGGTTGCGGCGGCGGCGGCGGCGTCGTTGATTTGATCTTCGGCGAAATGGGCGCCGAGAAGAGCGGCACCTTGAAAAGATTATCCATTTGTTCTGTGCTCTGTGAGCCGCTTGCGTTCTGTGCGTCTGTGTTGCCTGATGCTGCTGCTGTTCCTGTTGTTGCTACTCTCGATTCATCCTCCAGCTCCACGCTGTTGGGCAGCTGGTCCCTGGCCGTCCAGGCGCTGCTCTTAAGATAGCCCTGCTCGTTGAAGCTGTTGTGCGGCCGATGATTTTTGTACAGCGATTTGGGCGGCAGCGGCTCGCCGCAAATGCATTCGCCAACGCTCTGATGACGCTTCGATTCCACCAGCTGCACCGAAGAGACAGAGAGGTAGAGAGAGAGTGAGAAAGATTTGATACCAATTAGAGCGAGAGCAAAGTTTGTCAAAACAAGAGGAACATACGGAATAGATCGGACACAAATGGACGGTTGAGAGCAAGAAGTTTACATTTGATTTAGGTAATTTTAATTGAACTAAGTATTAGTTCATATTCACAACATAGAAGGAGGCAAACCCGCAAGGGATTTGTATCTTCGGCCGATTCTAGCATACAGTGAAAGCTCTCTTGAACGACGTATTCCGATTCCGAGCACTCACCTTGAACTGCCTGCTCAGCTTGTAATGCTCCGGCGTGTGAATGCGCGTCAGTTCCACACGGCCCGATTGGTTGACGTTCAGGCCGCAGCACTCGACGAATTCGATGGCCTCCGCATCGCTTGAGAAGAGCAGCATCTGGCGTATAAATCGGACGGGCAGCGAGGAGAACTCATATTTGCGTGGCGCTCGATAGGCCTGCACTATGCGATGCAGGGCGAGAATGCGCAGACGCATGAAGTAGGTGACCAGGATGCAGGCGCTCAGATAGCTTGTTTCCGGTTCGCGCAGCAGCTGAAAGAAGCGCACAAAATTCGTGTCCTGCAGCGCAAAATAGAATTGAATGGCACGCCGTATTTCCGTGCAGTTTTGCAGCTCCACGGGCAGCTGGGCAATGTCCCAGAGAAAGTTGGCATCCGCCAGATTGAGCAGGACAATATAGCCGCGAAATTCAGCCTCGCGTGGACACTGTACACCCTTCAGGCGCAGATCATGGTACATGTACTTAAGTGTTTGCAGGCATTTTGTTAGATTCTCGGCATTGATTTTCGTATCAAAGACGCTGGGATCTTCGGCGACCAGGCGGGCGGCGCAGTGTATGTGAAACCGTGCGCATTGCTCCACCAGTTTGACGGCGCCCAGAGAGCACAGCTCCTGCTGTGTGATCTCCTTGCGTATGGAGCGTGTGCGATCCCAAACGAAATGAAACCAATCGCCCAGGTTCTCCGTTTGCTCGCTTATATCCATGATTTCGTGCATCAGATAGCTCATGGTCATGTGCAGCGCCTGCTCTGCGCGCAGCTCGTGAGGCAGCGGTGTCTCCTGATCGGCGCTGCTGCGCGAATACTGCTTCAGGGCGAGCTCATGGCAGATCTGCTCATCGGAGCCCGGCTTCAGCTCGTAGAGTGCCACCTGGCGTTGAAATTCGCGCAGCACACGCTCCTTCTCCGGACACATGTCCGGACAGTGGCCCTGCAGACGCTGTGCATCCGTTGTGCCACGTCGCTGGTTCAGGCGCAACAGTTTATCCCGTGCGTCCAGCACGCGATACTTCTCCTCGCTGGTGTGAGCCGGCTTGCGCATAAGCGCCTCCAGCTCCAGCTTGGCCGCCTTGTATTGCGCGGGTGCACGCTGACGTTCCCGTTCTCGTTCTCGCTCTCGTTCCCGCTCGCGCTCTCGCTCCCGCTCCCTTTCAACATTGCCGCCCGATGGCGTTGCGACAGGTCTGGGCGCGCCAAAGGCACCAGCTGCTTTTGCTGCGCTCGCCACCTTGGTGCCACCATATTCGTTGCGCCAGCCGGCGCTCAGGGCACTCAGCTCGGCCTGCACATCGGGATCGACCCATTCCTCTGTTTTTTGTGCCGCCGCGCTCTCGTTCTCAGCGTAGCTCATCTCGAACTCGTGACCGTTGTAGACGTTGCCCTCGCGCAGTGCAACGGCTGCCTCAGCTTCGCTGGCATAGCTGACCGTGCAGGTCATCCGTCTGGGCCGCAGCACAAAGTTCACCAGGTTGCCAAAGCGGCTGAAATGCGTGCGCGCCACAAATTTGTCAAGGAAAAGTTCCGGTATGTTGGTGCATCTGAAATTTTTGTAAGTTGTTAGCCGCACGCAGCTTGCTCTTAAGTACTTACAGCAGTGTCTTGTAGTTGTAGGCAGCGCCTGAGCGAGCTTCCGCCATATCAAAAAAAATTTTAAAAAAAGCAATTAATAGACGAATATCGTTTTTATATTGGCCAATATGTAAATTCGCAACTGGTTTCGTTTTTACTTGCGGTGGCCAAACAGAATTTTTGTATTTGCCGACTTCGGTCACACTGAATAATTGTTGTTGCCTAGAATATGTATCGTTTGAGTTTTAAATTATATTCGATATCTTACATAGTCTTGATTGAAATATGGTCACTCAAAATTGCATTGTTAAACTGGTCACACGTTTGCGCGGCAATATTTTTGATACTTTTATTGTAGCAATTGAAGAGCTCAATTGGCCGCAATAATTGTTATCTTGTTATTGGCAACATTTACTTTTAAAATACGAAAATACGAACAAGTAAGCTTTTACCCCAAATTGGAATTGTAAAATTGAACTACCAACGTGTATGCAGACGTCCCACATTTAATTAGTTATTTGGTCACAGTTGGTAACAATATTAAATTAATGCATTCGATGTGCCAAACTATCGTATTTTAAAAAATATCGGCATGCGCGATAGTTTGGTGCATCGATAAACCGATGTTGCCAGCCTTCGCTAGTTGTTGTTGGCATTTAACGCGGAGACAGCGTTCGCAGCGCAGCGCGATGTTCAACGCTAAAGAATTTGTTTTTTTTTTGTTTTTGTTTTTGAAATAACACGTTAAGAACCACTAAATGATAATTGTGTAGAATCGTATTCGAATCAAGTGCAACTGCAAAACATACATAACTGTAGGTGCAAGCATAACAAAAGAGAAGTTAATTAAAAGCAGAAACGACGCTTACTTACAAAAGCGAAGATAACCACGAAACGACGTTGCGAACGGTGCGACGAAAAATGATCGAACGGAATATGTGTGCCACCAGTTGGTAAAAGAGACAATTTAACTCTTAAATAAAAGCTAAAAGCGGCTACAAAAAAAAAACGCAAATCAAGCAAACAATTTGTTTTTTTTATACATTTTTTTGTGGAACAACAAAAATTGCGATTGCCGTTGCAGTTCGCGGGGTGCAGCTGGTATTTATTGTTGTTGTCTAACGTGTTTTTTTTTATTGCTGTTGCGTTTGGTTACGACGTTTCCGATGATCTTGGCCTGTTGTTTGCCTTATTTTTTGTGTGTGCTGTGTTGTTATTGTAACTCGTTTTGCGCGTGTGATTCATACAACAACAAAAAGCAACAACAACAGTTAACAGAAAATGCAGTGAAATATGCTAAATAAATAAACAAAGCAAAAAGCGTACAACAACTAAAAGAGCGAGAACAGGCCATCCTGCATTGAGAGCGCGAGAGATAAAATACGATAACAAAATAAAACAATACAAAGCGGCGCTCTCACACACAAACACACACACGCACGCGCGCACGCACACGCGATAGTTCTTTCTGTCTGGTGGTAGGTGAACAAAAAAACCTTTTTTTCCCCGTCGTGTGTACAGCTGCTGTCAAGTGCGCAGCCGCAGCCGTAGCAGCGACGCCAAAGTCCTTTAAGCGTGTGTAGTGCAGGCCATCTCGCTCTCACATGTGCCACACTGTCCAGCTAGATGAATAGCAACGCACACATACACACATTCACAGGGAGAATCGTGTGCAGCTGCTGAGGAGCAGATGAAAGGAGAAGATGATGCCAAAGCCAAATGCCAGTAACAGACAACAACAACAAGAACAACGTGCAGACGAGCAAAAAATGTATCTAGATTAATAACAAATACAACAACAAAAGCGATTGCAACTGCATTAATACATTCCCCACACAAGTGCATTATTAATATATTTAATTAAAGTGTTATCGAACGTGTTATCGAAACTATGAAGGTTACCGTTTGTTTCGGCGATATTCGCATTTTAGTGCCTTGCGGCACCGGCGAGCTTCTCGTCCGGGATTTGATCATCGAGGCCACGCGACGCTACAAAAAGGCAGCCGGCAAGGTGAGTAACTTATTCCCTCCCTCCCCTCTCGACAACACACACTTCCCTACGGTTTTCATCCCCCCCTTTGATATTGTACAGCGGAAATGCTACACTTGAGCGTCAGTTGTTTGTAATTACAAAACAAAAAAACCGAACCCAAATGAAGTCGAAAGTGTATGGGCAGTATGTGTGTGTGTGTGTGTGTCTGTGGACATGTAAGCGTTATCGCCCATTTGAAAGATGGTTGAGCAGATCGGAATGTTCGTTTGTCTAGGTAAAATATTTGAATAATGATAAGCGGCGACCCAATAAAAAAACGCTCCAAAATTAAGAAGAAAAAAACAGTGAATTTTAAGGCGAAGCTACGGCTACGTCGATGCGCCGAAGAGTAAATACCCTTTTAGATCAGGGCTGCAATGTCCTAAAAAGTAGTTAGTTCGGTTCACGGATCCTTTGGGTTGAAGGTCGTGAACAGGATTTTGCACATACTTGAACCAAGGGGCTGGGTCGAACAATAGGAAAAAATGTTTTTAATTTTAAACTAAAACATTTTTGAATAATTTGGTTTTTGAGGCACAAATCTAAATTTGAATGCACGGTTTGAATTGGTTGGCTTCAAATCTGGTTCGCAGCTTTGTTTTTTTTTTTACTATTTCAATAGCTTTTATTAATACAGTGAAAGTTCTGTTAATGGAAATTTTGTTGGTCTCAATTCAATTTCTTACTCTTAGAATAGTTTTAAGGCAACAAAAAAATTGTAGAACCCAGGTGAGGGTATATGAAATAAGATGGAAATGTATTTACATACATTTCTTGAAGAAATGATAACAACAACAAACAAAATCAAAAAGACGAACTGAGAGACAAGCCAAGCATAAACGAAGAGCCCAGAATACAAATAAAAAGCATAAAACTAAAGTAAATAAATACCTTTAAAAACCAAAGACAGCGGGCGCAGAGCGCATTGTGAACTCATTTGAACCCGAGAAGAGCAGCTCGTAACTTCTCAACTTCTCAGGGGCAGCCAAATTAGGGGCCCAACCTTCTGCCAAAGAAACACGACAGGTACACACGGCGCGCTGTAATGTATAGGTAGCAGAAGAAGAAGACAAATGGTATAGGGGTTCTGATTGGGGCAAGGGTTCCGGGCGGCTGCAAGCAGGGCCAGCGCCTTGTAATTAATCAAAAATGCATTCCACTCTAAGACATGAAAAATATATATGCTCCCAAGGGGAAATCAAATCAATTTTTATTATGCTAATCACAATGATCAACATGATGATGACGATGATGACGATGATGATGATGATGATGATGACTTTCGAGCTGATTAAGCTATTATACAAATTTGGTGTTTCGGTATTTCCGGTTAATAAATTGTTTTTTTTTTTTCATTTCTTTGTATGCCGAGGAAACATTTTAAATGTACAAACCTTTATGTAACAGGCAGAAGGAGTTATCTTCGCTGCCAACGATTCCTCATTAGGCCAACAATATGATTCGTTATGGCCGCGTTTGCCTGACTATAAAATTGATATGAAGCCTTCTCGCATGCCACACGCAGATCGAATTTCATCAAATTTAAATCAAGCTGGATTCCAGACCAAGAAAAAAAATGTTCTGCGGTTCTTAAGGTTGCCTTTCACATGCCCGATTCAAACTTTGGCTTTTCAACTGCGACAATCTCTTGTATTAATTTTGTGCAACGTGTGAACTTGGCAAATAACTTGCCACACTCTCAATTGTTTTCTAGTCGTTCGCCAAAACTGTGTCAGCTGTAAATGCGAAGCTCTAAAAAAAAAAAACATAGAAGATAAGACGGCGCTTTCCATTTCGCGATCACGTGTGTGCGAGAGACCGGAGACTGGAGACCAGAGACCCAGACCCAGACCCAGACCCAGGCCCAGACACAGCTCTACATATATCTATCCGCAGCTCGAGAGCGCTTCGCTTCGCGGCGAACTTGCTAATTATGCAATTTAATGCCTCAACGGCACAGAAATTGCAACATCAACAAAAAAGTAAATAATAAAAAGAACAAGAGCATGAAAAAAAAACTTTGGCTCTGATTTCAAATTCTCGCACATAGCATGTTGATAGCCGTTGGCAACAGTTTCTCTCCCCGTTTGCCAGCAACAGATTCAGATTCAGATTGGGATTCGTATTCGGATTCGCTTTCGCAGCTGCTATTTTTTCTATATCTGCACACTTGGTATTTGGCCCACACTCCACAAAGATGCGCAACTGATCCAATCCCAGCTGCATTGCAACTGGGCCAATTGTGCTGCGGTTGCAATCAACTTTGGCATGCTGCAAATGCAGCTCATTACAAACTCTTGTATTTCGATTTATTACAAAACTATGAGTAACGAGCTAAGACAATTAAAATGCTTCAAATTTGAGAGATATTAAGTAAAAACGAAATGCGAGAAAGTAGGAATGCGAGCCGAGGGCGCGTCGAAGATCTAATACCCTTTGTGAAGCTCGTAAATGCTGACTTTGATAAAACGTCTCTTGGAAAACAGAATGTTTTGCCATATAAGAACCAACAATTCGACGGATCTCTCTTATACGGCAGCTATATGATATGGTGTCCCGATGTGGATGAGATTTTTCATATAGAGCATAATGAAACCTATAAATGCAGAGTTTGGTCGAGATATCTCGATAAACAAAAAAGTTTTCCATTCAAGAACCTTCTTTTCGATCGATCATTTCTATGGCAGATATATGATATAGCGTTCCGATCCGGCCGGTTCCCACATATGTATATACTGTCTGCAACTGAAAGACGGACCTATGCAAAGTTTCAGGTCGAAGGATTTAAAACTGAGAGACTAGTTCGCATAAAAACAGACAGATAGTCGGACGGATATGATCAGGAATATACATATGTATGTACGTTATGGGATAGGAGATGTCTCCATTATTATTATACCAAAATTATAATACCCTCCACAAGGGCATTCAAAAATAAAGTTCATTCCGCGAGGTTGACTTTGCACAATATAAGTATAGTATATATGTGGGCTCGTTTCAATCTTAATTACATCAAACGAGCCTTGACTGAACCTTAACCTGAACCATAGGCGAAGTTCTGCTTCATGAAATGGCAGCAGACTTCGCTTAATGGCTTATTATAGATCCTAGACTTCCATCTTTAGTTAAACAAAGAGAAACAGAAAAGAACTCAAAGGCACTAATTCTTCCAGCTCCACCAAAAACTAGCTGGAAAGTTTAGTTCTAGACTTACAAGAGATTGCAGTAGATCTTAAAAAGCAGCCATGGAACTTATTTGTGCCCTACCTTAACCGAAATCCTAATCCCCTAGAAATAGAACTCTCATTGAAGTCCATAGATTATATGATCAACATCGAGCCCTGTAGAAAATAATTGCAACAAATTGATTTATTGTTTTTTAGATAAAATAAAATAAAATAATATAATATAACTAACTTAAAAAATAATATAAAATGAAGGTATTAACAAAAATTCGTAGCTTCCTTTAAATTGAAAGGGTATTATGATACATTTGCATATTCCCTAAAACATCGTAAATACATATGATCAAGTTCTACGAGTGTAAACCACATTTGGCCGACTCAAATTGATTATATAATAAATTCGCATGATGTTTAATCAATTTTCTGCCGTCTCCGCGAGCTCAGTTGGAATTGTCTCTGTGCGCTCGGTGGGCGTTTTTCACGCCTTATCGACTTATCGCCGGCGCTCAACTGGGCAGCCGATCAGCCGGGCAACTGGGCGGCCGGACAACAGCCCAACTGGACAACTGGCCAACTGGTTGCTGGGCGTGCCATTTGAGTCATTTGTTTTGTTTGCTTTCGTTTTTTTGGTTGCTGTTGTTAGTTGTTAGCTTTGTTTTTGGCACAGAGAACCGTCTGGGGAATCGCTCTGGACGCGAACCGGCAGCTGGAAAAGATTCATTGAGCATTCAGTTGTTGTTGTGAATTCTTTTGGCCACTTCGTAAAAAACAAAACCTGTTTTGCGCAATTTGTAAATTATTTCGTCATGGCAACAACAAAAGAAAAAGAAATATGGAAAAAGGGTATTAAAACAAAATACAGTGAGAGCTAAATGTTCAATGGGAACACGCTGGCGACGCTGGCGCAAAAATATTTTTGCCAGTTAAATATTTGAAAATTTGCGCACGCTAATTGTAGCGCATTTTACGTGCGCTCTAATTAGGCTCCACGTTCGATTGGAAAAACTCAACACCTGTTCAACAAAAAAAAAAAACACACATTCTAGAAATGAAGATTAACAAATTAGCCAAAATAATAATTATTATAATTATGAAGAAAACAAAACCTGACTTTGTTTGTTCTATATTAAACCATAGAGATTGGTCGCTTGCAATGCGAAAAGCATCTCCCAATGCAATTTGTTCTATTTTTCGCTGGAATCGGTCAGATTTATGCCAAGCAAAAGACTGTGAAATAGGGTGTAGGATAAGGGATATAGAATATAAGATATAGGATTGGATATAGGATAGGTTGTAGTGTATATGATATAGGGTATAGGTTATATAAAATAGAATATAGGATATACGATATAGGATATACGGTGTAGGGTATACGATATAGAATATAAGATATAGGATTGGATATAGGATAGGTTGTAGAATATATGATATAGGGTATATGGTATATAAATAGAATATAGGATATACGATATAGGGTATACGATATAGGGTATACGATATAGGATATGCAATATACGATATAGAATGTAGGACATATGATATAGGGTGTAGGGTATACGATATACCATATATGATAAGCGATATACAATATAGGATATAGGATATGGGACATGGGATATGTGATACAGGATATAGAATATAGGATATGGGATACAGAATATAGAATATAGGATATGGGATACAGAATATAGAATATAGAATATAGGATATATGGTATAGAATATAAGTGCACTAAGCTTAGAGATCGAAACCCATTAAAAATAAAATATTTATTTTTCAATTTTAGTTAAAGTAATTTCGTCGTCTTCTTGATGTATTTCAATTTTAAGCGCTGATACCAAATTCTTCGAAAATATAAAATGAGCATTAAATTGATCTAACGCATTAGAAAAGCGTTTTCTAATATCTTAAACTTATTACAATAATTCTGTATCGTGAGATCCATTCAGCTATTTCTCAAGTATTTTTTGGAAGAGAATCGAGCTGGAATTCAACAAATTGTTGCAAGGTGTAGTTGCAGCATTATTGATAATTGGCCAACGGCAACTATAAAAGATAAACAATTTCATGTGCATAACCGGAAATCGAAAACTGGTTTTGCGCACAGCAGCAATGCCCCGCAGTATTCCCCCACCCCTCCTCTCTGCTCTCAAGCCACGAAGCAGCCAAACAAATTGAAAAACAAACTTAAAATATTATATTAAACATATTTTTATAAAACAACTATAAATATAATTGGAGTCAAGTTATAAATGGGCAAATTATGTGTTATAAATAAAGCCAAAAATTCGTTTAATATGTTATTATCAATATTATTATATATAATAACAGATATATAAGTTCTAGTTTTTAATATTCAAAGCGTAGAACCCTTTGCTTGGCTCACTTCAAGGCTTTCCTTGCTGTTAACCTCAAAATTCCGCAGCGTTTGGCTCAGAATGCAAGCCAATTATAGCTATGGGACTAATGCCATAATGGTATACCATTTAAGTCCCCCCCCCAGACCTCACCCCGCTGTCAACCCACCTCCGTGCAATGCAATAGAATGGAAGCTCAAGAAATATGTATAAACACGTTAGAACATAAAAACAATGCGCGACTATATGATACTACGGAAAATAAAGATATATTCTTTTTTAATTTGTGGAACGAAATATTGAGTAGGATATATGTATATAATATATTATTATAATATAATATTATAATATATAATACAATATAATAATATAATTAATATCTACTCTGTTGAAAAATTGTGAGGGAATTTTAATTTTCACTTCAAAAGAAGACTTTTAATAGCTTTGACATACGTGAGCATGATATATTTTATAAATTTTCTGGCAATATAAGATTTGGTTTTTCTTAGCTAAGCTCAAGAGGTTTTATCATATTTTTCCAAAATCTTTTTTTTTTTAATGTCTATTTATTTTCAATTTGAACCAGACTAAATTCAACGACAACGGCATTTATTTCTAGGGTATAAAAAATCAATTGCGTTTTAATTTTCGCGCCCACCTTGACAAAATGTGAGCCGAGCAGCAGGCAGCAGGCAGCTTGGCTAGTTGGTAGACTCACGAGGGTTGGCTGCGTTTTGTTTTTGTGTTGCCAGGCCAACAGGCACAACATATGGCATATATATATATATATATATTCATATAGCTATAATAGTTGCATATATATGTACACTTATTGAGTATAGCTGGCATACATAGAGAGTTGCGAGTGCGTCATTCCCCATTAAAGGGGCGTCCAATAGTTGGCATTGTCGTGTAATATCCACCTATATAGATACTCACACTTGTACTCATACACTCGTGCGCTGAGACTCAGACAGTTGTTGTTCGCATTCGTTTTCCTATTCATATCTTTATAATGATTGCATTGTTGTGGCCTACGCTTGCCGGCTGCCTGGCTTCAAGCTTCAAGCTTCAAGCTTGAAGCTTGGGTTGATTCATGCCGCTTGACCAAATTAGGCGCGAAATTCAATTGAATTATTGTCTCAGTATCAGCCTCCGACCCGAATTCGATCTGGAGTTTGACTTTATTTTTCGGTTGCTTTGTAATTGAAAATAATTTTCAACATTCATTGCCCGCCCACGGAGCAGACAATTTTATATCAAAACGCCCACAACATCAAATTGAATACAGCTCTTTTTCTCGGCGTGGAATGCATCGAAAATGAAACTTAACAAATTGATTACAGCCAAAATACTTGATGAAAATAAGCAGCAGTAATTGATATGGATTGTGACCATATAAACACACTTCTCTGAAATTAAGATTTAAATAATACTTGAGCTTGCGCTTAAAGCCGAAAGAAAAAATAAAAACAATTGCAAATTGCTTAAGCAAATAAATATTTTAAATTTCGCTGTGTTGGTCAAATGAAAAACAGCAGAAAGCATGTATTTTCCATTTCATAAACAATTCTTATCTTTATTGATTTTTTACGAAAAAATAATGAAGCTCAAGTATTTAATGTGCTGCGACTTTTAACCTCATTCAAATATACTGAATATATTATTAACGTGTCACGAAATTTGTTAAGTATTGTGAAGCATTTCTTTCTAAATCATAAAATTTTATTATGTTGTTTGTTTGCCATACCCTGTACACACTGAAAATGGGTATGATTGCAAAAGTATGTGGCATGTAGCAGGAGACTTTTCGGTGTACACAAAAGTATTAATATTCTTGATCAGCATCAGCAGCCGAGACGATCTGTCTGTGTTCGTTGGCGTCAATCTCAGAGTCTATAAGAACAAGAGACTTTTCGACTTTCCTATTTAATCAAGTTTGCTTTCATTCATCGATAACTAGCATCATTTGCATGAAATCGATAACAATCGTTATCGAAATCTATAACACTCGCTATCGAAATCGATAACATGCGCTATCGATAACTATCGCGATCGCAAACGATATAAACGATATCAAAATCGACAATAGTCTATATCGAAATCGATAACAATCTATATTGAAATCGGTAACAATCGATATCGATAACCATAGCAGTCGCTATCGAAATTGATAACAATTGATATTGAAACCGAAAGCAATCGATATTGAAATTAATAACAATCAATGTTGAAATCGATAAGTACCTTGTTTTTTGGACCATATCTTGAAAGATATACTAATTATTCATTTTATAATCACTTTCACTTACCTGACGATAAAATGAATACATATTTTATTTAAATCTTCCATAAATTGTTCATATTTTAGTTTTCCATAATTTCTGCGCCTCTTGAAGCGAAAATAATTGTTATTTGATTCACGTTTTCGATTTGTCACAAACTGTCAAGCCGCAATGGATATGCCATGTTAGTGCCCATGTGGGGTATACATCGAGCATATGCGCTTCTCAAAAATAGTGTATCTAGCCAGCCAACCCAAATAGCCCATTGTTAACTGCATTTGGCTGTGTTGCTGCCCTGCTTTGATTGGTTTTTTTTGGGTAGGTAGCTAGGTATTATCTATTTGCATGCCTGCCACACGCCACATGCCACACGACTGCACGATGTTGTTGCATTCTGTGGTTGCTACACCCGCTGCAGGGAGTGCGAGTCAAATGAATGCCCTGTACGAAAACTTGGTCGTTTGGTATCTTCTACAATTACAATACTTTTATTGCTGCACTAATTGAGTATCTATTTTGGTCACGCACGTGTCTCCCCTTGTCTACCTTCTGACTTTGCGTTCTTTTCGGCGTGTGTACTGTTTGTTCTCCATTGTTTGGTTTTGTTTGTTATACCCTGTAGTCGAAATGGTGGGTTATGATATTATATAATGGATAGTCGAGCCTACAGATGTAGCAATTCCCGATCGGCTTATATATATGTATGCCATAGTTTTACACAACCGAACTCTATGGAAACAGAAAAAAGCCCATTTTAATGCCCATTTAATATAGTCTGAATATTTGATAAATTCTTGATGTAATTTAGTGTTTAATATTAACGATCTTTGTCGATAAAAGTCGATAAATAGTGCATATTTGAACACTACAAAATTATAAAAATTTAATTTTGATATTATTTGTCTTACGCTCTCAGGATTCTGTTAATTATTTGCACAATATATATTTATATTATATAAAAATATTAATTTATATTTTGTTTATTTTGTGCTCTCAGAATTTGGTTAATATTCTATATTTTTACAAAATAATCACAGAAGTTATTTAAAAGTTAAAGCATCGCATTATAATTTAGAGAAGAGCTCAAGAGAGCACAACAAAACACAGGGTATTACTTAGCCTAGCAGGCCAGCATGCTTCCCTGTTTGTTTTGTTTAGCTGGGATGGTCGCACACACACACACACAGAAAGACAGCTGTGTGTGTGTATGTGTGTGTGCAGTTATTGTGAACAGGATTCGAATTTGGTTTCGAAACCGAGCTCTCGAGTGCCTGACACATTAATTAAACAAACTTCCTGTCGAGCTGCAAACTGCAAATGTGGCATAGAACTGCGCCCAGAATTGCCCTTTGCGTGCCAGGCGCCGTTACAGCGCTTCTTCTTCTTCACTTGCTGCCGATTCATTGTTATTGTTGTTGTTGTTGCATGCACTGCAGCTCATGTAACCACAACAACAACTGCATTTCGTTGCCCCGGTAATATATCATTAAAATATAACAAAAAAAAACTTGTGTTTTTTTTTTAATATTTACCGCCTAATGACAGTCCAAACGCAACGGAAGCGCCACGCCACACAACTCATGCCCCCCTCCCCCAATTCTATATATTCCGCCTGCCTCATGCCTCATAGCTCATGACCTCCCATCCAAATCCTATATATTCCGCCTGGCTTATACTTCATACCGAATAGCCCAGCCGAACCCTACACGAACCCTGGCTCATACCTAGTCGCACCCACACAACTCATCCCCTCAGCCATCAAACCCTACCTATTCTGCCCGCCTCGTGCCCCAACGCATCCATTATTATAATAACAATGAAAACAACAACAACAACAATAACTGCATTCAATTTATGTATTATCATCATTCTAATTAATTTGTTGCTCGTTTTGGTCTTCTCCAATTTGGTTTCCATTCGAATCAATTGAGTTGTTTTTTACCTTTTACTTTGAGTTCAAGGTGAATATTAGGTAACACTCGACCTCTTGCATTATTCTTCGTTTTTCCTTCCACTTTCTTCTACTTCTTCATATGTCACTGCTACGCATCGCTGGTTAGACCTCAAGTCGGGGCGGGGAATAGGTACTTCCAGAGTGTCGTCGATATGCTCCATTGACATGCATTGGGTCAAGTGCATGTCCATAGTCAGGTGAAGGTGAAGGTGAGGCTGAAGCTCGCTTCATTGTTAGACATTATGGGAGCAGATCTTGCAGCAGTTGGCTTAAACGGAGAGAAGCTTTAAAATATATTACCACAGTATCCATTTGTAAGCCTCCCTCCACTTGTGCTCCAGACTCAAGCATTTCCACATAGTTTTCAGTTTCTAGTTGAATACCTCGTCTGATGGGTTTCATTTTACAGTGCAGTCAAAATTGCCAATTAGCAGTCTAATAGATGTTTTTCTAATTAAAGCAAAAACAAAATATTAAAGCATATGAAATTTGTACATTTAAAAGTACTCAAAAATTGGCAACGATCAGAAAAAGTTTCCTTTAACAAAATGGAAAGTTTAAAACCAGACGCATTGGACGCAAAAAGGCAGAAGATTTTTATTTAACTCTAGTTAATTGTTTCACTATTGAAATTGACTATTTTCAGTTTTTACAATTCTAACTTCTTTTCAATTTCAATTTATGACTGATTATTTGATTATCTCATGGCAAATTCTTAAAAGTTTTGTTCTATTCCCAAAGCAATTGCAAATTTTTTTATTATTTATTATTATTAATGTATATTTAAAATATATATTAGGGCTTTTATTAAGCTAGCTATAAAAGACAGAGTATGTCAGTCCAGCCTTGATAGAATTTATTGTAGATTTTGTAGATTTGAATTAAATTATTTTGTAGTTTCTTGCAGAATGGGAAACATTTTCAATTTGTTCAGTTTTTACTCACAGTTGACTGAATGTATATATAATTATATATAGTACAAGTATTTTGTACGAAGTGATATAAGTATTATATATGTGTGTCTGTGTTTGTGTGTGTATGTATGTGTGGGTGTGTGTGTGTTAGTGTGTGCATGCATGTATGGATGCATGTTTTTTTTCTAACTCCAAACGCACACTAAGCGTATTTGTCACTGTGCTGCAAATTTAAATAAAACGAATTTCTACCAAGTGCTCTACTCCTCGATTCTCAAGAATTCAAGTAGGCTCTGCAGTTTTTATGCTTAGCTAGTAGTGTAGTGTTTTTTTTTGTTTTTCGTTGTATGTATGTATGTATGCATGCTTGTATGTATGTATGTATGCATGTGTGTATATATGTGTGTATGTATGTATGTGTGTATGTATGTATGTATGTATGTATGCATGCATGTATCTATGTATGTATGCATGTGTGTATGTATGTATGTATGTATGTATGTATGTATGTATGTATGTATGTATGTATGTATGTATGTATGAATGTATGTATGTATATTTGTACGCATGCATGTATCTATGTATGTATGTATTTATGTATGCACGCATGTATGTATGTATGTATGTATTTTTATACAAAACAAACACCACTTTAAAAGTGGGCAACAAGCTTATAAACCTTCCGACTCTCTTTATCGATATGCTCGTAGTGATTCATAATGTCCACGAAGCAATTCCCGTATAGAATGCGCGTTATTACTCACGCTAACTTGAAAGGCTTCATATCTGTACAGACGCCCCCCCATAAAGCATATTTCATTGATAATAAATATGTACAACATTTAATGAAATTCTCAAACACACGTAATTCTGGAGAATTAAAACTTATGCAAGGAGCGCTGAGCGAAAAACAAACTTCCCCCAAATTAGATGGGCCCATAAAAACATAAAACTTTTGCATATCAGAAATTGACGTTATAATTTTTTGTTGCTACATTTTTTGTTGTATTTTTTTTTTTTAATATTATTTTTTATATTTTCTTTTATTATGCTTTACATTTTATCGCTGAAACGTGCGCGACGTTGCGATTGAATTGTTGCAGCTTCAATATTGTGAATATTTTGCAAGTGAGGTTTTGGATTTCGTTAACAATTTGTTGTTGTTGTCGTTGCTGTTGCTGTTCATTTGTTGTTTTTGCACCGATGCAATTTTGCGGAATGCATTTGCTGCGGCATTCGCTGTGAAAATGTGTGGAATGGTTGGATAGCTTGGGCTTGGATATACAACAACAAAAACAACAACAACAACGACAATAGTTAAATGTGCTTATGACGTTGACGTTGATCGTAATGATGAAGTTGTTGTTGATGGTTTGTTTGACGGTTGACGGCATGTTGTTGACCCAGCCAACCCTTTCACACACATTCATTTCCGCGTCTGTGTGTGTGAGTGTGTGTGTCGTCATATCTGACACATGCGATCGGCGGCTTTATAGCGCGTACCCGTGCACCGGTAACCGTGGATAGGTAGTGTACCAGGTGTACCAAGTACCAACTACCACTCGCCGCAGCGTGCCAATTTCGCGCTTATTCATGCTGCCGGTGCCCAGTTCCATTAACGACAGCTCTGAAAATGCTTTGTCCGAAACGTGTACGTGTCAGAATATCGAACGGAACTCAGCCAAAAAAAAAAAAAAAAAAAAACCGCAAAGATGCACGCCCAATGTGCGCGGGGTGGGTGGGGGGAAGGGG
Organism: Drosophila borealis; assembly: GCA_035045885.1. Classification (NCBI taxonomy): domain Eukaryota; kingdom Metazoa; phylum Arthropoda; class Insecta; order Diptera; family Drosophilidae; genus Drosophila; species Drosophila borealis. Next base: position 1,742,294 of record JAWNOR010000047.1, on the reverse strand, counting down.
GTGGCTGTGCGGCAGTAGCAAGTGCATGTTAACCTGATCGAACTGACAAGCTAGCGTAACTAATAGGAAATATTGTGAAATAATGAATGCACATTTAAATGGAACTTTTTTATGATGTTTATAATAACTAAATAAATACAAAACTTGACAAAAATTAATGTTGATTTCCTAATTTCTTGAGCACATTTGTTATATATGATCACCTATTTTTTACTTTTGAGAATATTTGTTCTATGACATATCCCAATTATGACATATCCAAATTATTTAATTCGTTATGACTTAGATGAATATGAATTTCTTACTTTGGCGAACATTTGATATATATTCCTTTGCACTTTTTCAACTTAAGAGCGTTATTTTCTATCAGATTTAAAAAAGTAGTCGCCCATTATAGAAAACGTAGAAAGCTTAAAAACAAATCATGAAATATGCGTTTTTCAATTGACGTTCAAAGTAAACTTTACTAGTTTTTTATTATAAATACTTCGTTTTTTATAATAAATATTACTTATTATAATTACTACGCTTCTAATAATGCATACCTTGTTTCTTATGATAAATACTATGTTTCTTATAAAAAAAACATTTGTTCAATTTGTTGTGAAATGATTCATGCTCAAAAGACGCTTACCAAAGTCTTTAATCCAGTTTATAAAGCCAATTCAGTTCTCACAGACATTCCGGAAATGCCCAAATCTGAAGTAAATAATTAAGAAAAGGTTTTCCATTCAAAACAAATCTAATCAAAAATTGTTACAAATGATTCACAAACAAAAGTTGTAAGCGAAAAGTAGATAAAAGATTTCACTCCAGAAATTCCGGAAATGCCCCAAAGAAGAAAATCAAAAATAAACAAAAAAAAAATACTGAAGCACTTAATAACGAATAAAAGGTTTTCAATCGAAGTTCAAAGACTCGAGACAATTATATAACACTACGTTTCATATTTAACGGCGTTTTGTGTACTAATGTGTATATGTATGTGTGTTTTGTGTTTACAGGGTATTTAAATACATTATTCTGTCACACAGCATCCAGAATTTGTGGGTACGTTGACTCACACACAGATAGCCGCAGAATAAGCAATTTATTTACGTACGTGTACGAGATCGTGTGTGTATTTATCCAGGTGTTTCCTCTAAAAACGTGAAATTCAATGCATGAATCATACGCTAAAGTCAGTCAGCAGCAGCAGCAATGTAACTGTTAGTAGTTGCCTTAGCGCATTGAGAGTGGGAGTGTAGACAGACAGAGAGACAGACGAGACCGAGAGCGGGAGCGGGAGAGCGCGCGCGTTCGCCAGTGTTGCCAAACGACTCCGTTGCGAAGAATGTTGAAGGCCACAAAAGGTCGTAAAATGTTCGGATCTGTATTTTTTTTCTCGTATTTTTTTCCGTTTTTTTTTCGTATTTTTTTTTTTATTCATGCAGCAAACGACGACGCTGCGCACTTTGAAGCCAACGGCGGCATCGACTTTGACTTCGACTTTGGCAGCGTCTTACATTAATTTTTAAATTCGTTTATTGCCCCCTCTTTCTCCCCTTCCTCCCCCTCCTTCATTTCATCTTCAACTTATTTTTGCTTATTCTCTTTTTTGTGCCCTTCAAGGGCAATATTATAAATTTGTCACGAAATATGTTCCAGACATTTGCCGTTCCGCAACGTATCTCAACCATACACTATATAGTTTTGTGCAAGATCTGGACAGACATGAATAGGCACTCAATTTTTAAGATGCATATTTCTATCAGATATAAACAATATCTGTAGAAAGAGCTTGGCATATATTTTTAATTTAATGTATTTATTACAATTTTCAGCTTTGCGTAGTGTATTTTAATACACATACATATATATACATATTTATATATATATATATCCATTTTTAAATGAACCATTTGAATTTTGTATTCATAAGTGCCCGCTGTAATGAAAATATTGCAAATCGTTAATATTTTTAAATAGAAAATGCGGGCTAAATTTGATCCCCACCCGAATTTGGCGTCTACCAAATATGGTTAGATAATTCCAATGCTTGGGTCCCTAGTTAATTACGCCTTGGGTCTGGGTCGAAAATATTTTAAAATTAGTTTCAAATATTCGATAAAGAAAAACTGAGACTAACAATTGGCTAACATGTATACAGGTAGGGTATTCAATATGCCGATATGCCGCACATTCCTTTGCTGTAACTGATTTTTGTATCAGCTTGCGCTTTGAGGCCTTTTCCGTGGCCGTCGTTTTGCCAGGCTTATTTATTTTCTCCCTCTATCTCCCTGTTTCGGTTTCTGTTTTCAGTTTTTTTGCGTAGGCGCTGCACGTGCGGAAAGCGGGCAACAACAACAACAACAACGACAACAACGGCGACGGCGACGACAAAAGGAATCCAACTGTGGGCACGCCCATGCCAAAGACATGGGTAATTGCGCATTTGCTGTTCTTGTTGTTGTTGTTGTTGCTGTTGTTGTTGCCGTGGATGCCCGTGCACGCTTAATTAATTAAATACGTAAATAAATAATTGAGATTTTTGCTGCGCAGAACAAAAGACTCAAGCGACAAACTTGACGCGGCACCCCCCGAAAAAAAAAGAAACTAAAATGTTTGGCCTGGGCGTGGCCGCAGCCGGCTGTTACGTTCCAATTGAGTGCTGCTCAACCTATGTAACCACACACACACACACACGCGCACACACACCTGCTGAGAGACACCCACACAAGCGACGCCTTTGCCTCTTGGCCTTGAAATTGGCTGTGCAGCTACAGCAAGTACAGCAACAAAAATAACAACAGCAACAACAACAACAACAGCAACAGCAATGAAAAACAATTTTACCCTTGTAAATTCGGTTGGATTTGCAATTTGAATATTTGAATCAAAGTGGTTCAAATTGGGTTCGCTTTTTGAATCTTTTCTTTTCAAATGAAATTCAATTTGTGCTTACCGCAAAACATTGCGAGAAAGTCAGGATATCTTAGGCACACCGAAGATTTAATACCCTTGTAGACATTTTGCCATACGGCTGTGCAGATATGAAGATATGAGAATAGTGAAGCTCGTGAATGCTGTGTTTGATGAAAATATCTTGGAATACAAAATATTTTGCCATACAATAACCTACTTCCCAACCGTTCGTTCCTATGGCAGCTATATGATATAGTGGTCCGATGTTGATAGGATTTTATATACAGCTGTGAAAAAAAGAATAGCACCACCACTACAAGCAATTTTCAAATAGTCGCCCAACTCACATTTTTAACGTTAAGGAAACGTTAAGCACATTTTTAGAAAGGGACGACTCTTACAAATCTGGGAGTAAAAAAGGAATCATCCTTATTCATAACGTTTTTAAGTTATTTAAGGAACTTTACCGAAATTGATCAAATTGGACGATCAAAATAATAGCACCACTTTTCAAACATGGGTTTAAAATTAAAAAATTAACGATAAGTAACGAATTCATTAGCTAACAATTTTGAACTATCAATACTCAATCTATATTCATCATTTAATATTTAGTACAGTGTCCTTTATTGGCAATAACAGCTGCACAGTGTCTTGGCATGGAGTCAGCCAAGTCCTGGCATCGTTTTAGGGGAATTTTGGACCAGGGCTCTTTAATTTCTTCCCAAAGTGATCCGATAGTGGTTGACATGGAAGCAGTAACTGCCTTCTTCACGTTGGACCACAGATTTTCGATGGGATTCAGGTCAGGCGACTGAGCAGGCCACTCCAAAACGTTCACAGAGCCATTCCTTTGCTCTCTTGCTGGTGTGTTTGGGGTCATTGTCCTGTTAAAATACCCACACGGGCAGCATTTCGTATTCTGCAAAGTGTAGCATTACTGTCTCCATGATATTTACGTACACATGCTGATCCATGATGGTTTTTATGCAATTTACTGCACCTATTCCATAGTAGGAGAAGCAGGCCCATACCATTACACTACACCCTCCATGCTTTATGGTTCTTGTGGTGTACTGGGGTTTGAATTCTGTGTTCTTTGGACGTCTAACGTATGAGATCCCGTATCGAGATCCCTTTCCACCAAACATAACCACTTTGGACTCATCTGACCAAAGAATATTCCTCCATTGCTGGGATGTCCCATTTGCATGAGCCCTGGCATACTTCTTGGGCTTAGTAATAGGTGTCGCGTTTAAAAGTGGTACCATTCTTGGGCTGCATGCTTTTAAGTTATGTTGCCTAAGATATGTTCGAACTGTTTGGACAGTCCTATTTATTTTAAGCTCCATTTTCAGCTCGGTAGCAGGCTTGAAGGGATCCTTCTTGCTCTGACGAATCAGTCTTTTGACATGAAGAGGGGTCATAGATCTATTTCGTCCGCGTGTTTCAGCTTTTTCTTCATAGTTTAAGGCGTTTTTAATCATTTTAATGGAGCATCCTACAAATTGACCAACTTCTCTGTAAGTTTTCCGTCCAATATAAATTTTTTGATAAGATCGCGCTTTTCCGCAGTGCAGTACTTTCCACGTCCCATTGTAATGATTATTATTAACTTTAATGATAGAAACAATTAAATCTTAGTCAAAACTAATAAACACGTGCTTTCTACAAAGGCGATTCTGCGAAATATGGGGGATACACTAAAAAAAGTGCTAATGGTGCTATATTTTTTTTCGCTGTTTTTGGGGGCTTTTTTCTTAAAATCCCCAAAAAAAATATATAGACCGAAATTTGAAGAACGGTAACACTTTTTTTGTTTATGGGGAATACTAAACAATATAAAAAAAATAAAGATTTAAAAAAATCGCAACAGTAATCGCATTTTTTTTTATCAAGTACAAAATGTGTCGTAGTGGTGCTTTTATTTTTTTCGCAACTGTATATGTAGGGATCATAATGAAACTTATAAATGCCGAGTTTGGTCAAGATACCTGGATAAACAGAAAAGTTTTTCATACAAGAACCTATTTCCCAACCGATCGTTCCTAGGGCAGCTATATATATGATATATTGTTCCGATGTTGATAAGATTTTATTTATATTTTTGGAGCATTTAAAACGGCTTTAAACCCGAAATAATTCGCATTAACCTAAATATTTAGGTCTGGTTTCTGAACTGATTCAATCTGAACCAAGAATTGACTGGCAAATTTGTTTCCAAAGTTTTTCTTATTCCCAGCTTAGTTAAAAATCCATATCTAGTTAACATTCAAATTAACCGTCTCTCCCAGCTCGAAATTGATTTTAATAAATGAATTCAGGTTTAATTTACTTAATAATTTTGTGTTTCTTTGTTTAATTAAAAGCTTTTTTTACGCAATTTCTGGCTGCGAACGAACAGTGAACGCTTTCATTTAATAATATCTTTTCAAGTCAGTTGACAATAAAGCGAAAATGTGTTATGGGAATTTGGAGGCCCGTAGCCCCACTGAACCCGCTTTTAATTTCACTGCCATAAAAAGACTTAAAAATATATCATAAATAAAAAGTAAAATTAATTGCGCTTATATAGAAATTGTGTGTGTAAGCTAACTTTTTCCGCCAGACAAACGCCCATAAAATGAAGCAGTTGCCATCAATGCTGTTGTTGTTGCTGTTGCTATACCCTGTACTTTCTGGCATAATGGTAGATGCCAATGTTTAAGAGTGTCATGTATCTCATGCAAAATATCGTTAAAAAACCGATTTTAGGACTCGGTTTTATAAGCATAACTCCAAAATTGGTGTGCTGATTTAAGTATGCAATATACTGCGTAAGAAGCTTTCATATTTTGAATACCTCCCCTCATCCTAGTTTCCAAAATTGATTAGAACCCATTTTTAAAGCTAGAGCCTATAAACACACTTGTGTATGCCAAACTTGAGCCCTGAAAATTTCATAATAATCGGACTATAAACGCCAAAGTTAATTGAGTATGCATTTCTCATACCAAAGTGTGGGGAAAAAGGGCAGAAGAAGCGCAGGAGCTGCATACAGAGCGCAGCAAGCAGCGCGCATGCGTGCGTCTGTTCCTGCGTGCGTGCGTGCGTTCGTGTTTATACAGTTGTATTTTTTTCTATGCATGTACAGAAGGGTTGTAGCTCGGCAGCTTGTTGCGGGGTCCAGGGTATCTGCTAGTCGGGCACTTGTTAATTGTGTTTGTTGCGCATGCGTAAAACGCAATTTTGTATGTTTTATTTGTTCAGTTTTGTTGGTGTTGCTTTTAATTTTTGTCTGTCGTCTTTTGTGTGTTTATGTTTATTGTTATTTATGCTTTAAACGCGTCTCTCGCCACACACACACACACAAACACACATGAACTTTAAGCGCAGAGTTGCCCTGGTTCAGGGTTGCGTCGCCTTCAGTTTTCAATCTGTAAACAGAATCGAATAAGATTTATATTTGGTTTTCGTCTAACTAAACAAAATCTGATATGGTTTATGCTGCAGCAAACTGATATGTTTCACAGAGAGAAGTCTTAGTACACACGCCTTTTGTCTATATTTCCAGGCTTATCAATAACCTAACCTCAAATATGGTGTTTGGTACCGAGGAGCACTTAAAAACATTACCAAAATCTTACGTTCTAGGAATTCGCTGTGTCTCGCTGTGTATGTGTGTGTGTTTTATCTATTGTCGTGCCTTTCCGCTGAAGTTCCTGTCTCACATACCTCTCACACTTCTCTCTCCTCTTCTCTCACATTCTCACTGGCATATTGACGTTTTCAATTTGTGGTTAGGTTAGGTTTTTGTCTTGTTTTTTTTTTTTTGCCTGCTCCCTCGCTGACAATTTACGTTTTATGATCGTGCCTGTGCTCTGGCATACCCTCTAATTTCTTTTTAATGAACTGTCTGTCATTCAGAGGTTGTTTTTTTTTAATATGTTTTCGGATTCTTAGAAAGAGCGCGCAGGAGGGTTTCATCTCTTTAGAAAAATGATCAATGATTGGAATTACATGAGCTCGTAATCGTATTTGTGCTTACCGCACTTGTGCTCTTGCCAACCCCGCCCCCGCCACCCGCCCGCCTTATGTATCTTGGATCTGTCAGTTTTCCACTTGTTTTTGTTTTTTCTCTTGAAGATTTTATTGTTCTGTAAAAAAAAGCTATTGAAATTTAAGTGGCATTTGCCATCCTTTGTCATGGCCGTGAAAGGTTTCTGCTGTTGCTTTGAGATTGGGGCGAGGCATTTAGCATTTAACGCTTTCTACAATACAGTGAACACTGTGCACAGTGAACACACTTGATAGCAATTGGCATAAACTACTTAAAGCTAGTCTGTATTTAAGTTAAGGAAGCTGCCTGCGCTTCCAGCAAATTCATGTACCATGTCGTCTATCTCGAGAACTGTCCGAGCCAGAGATAGTAATTTTGGTATGTGAATAATCCGAGTCAATCTATAAACGTTGTGCATTATGACTTTTTCATGGTTTTAGTCATATTTTTGTAATTGGAGATAATAAAATTAAAGTCTTTATTTATGCAGTGCAGTTCAAAGCAATATCAAGCTTGTTTCTTATTGCTTATTTCGTTAGCTGTACAAATGTTTGCAACGGTTGCACATACGTGGTGCCCACTGTAGTCTCTATACACTCAATTACAACTCTTGCGGCTTTTACTGTGCTCGTTCTGCACTTTTGTCAACTGGTTAAATATCATTTACTCATCTTACAGTTCGGCTCGATGGTTCTTAAAGACATTTTCAACTGCTGTCTTTATCGCCCACTCCTCGTACTTAACTCTCCCCCTCCCTCTCACTCTCTCTCGCTCTCTCCGTCTATCTCTTTCTGTGCCTGCCGCCAGGCTTTGTACAATAAATTATATTGTTTTTGGCTCTCGCCGTGCAACTCTTTCTCCATCTGTATATTCGTATACAATACAAAAAAATGGGCATGCGCTTTGTTCTGGCTGTGTCTGGTCTGGCGCACAGAATCTGAAACCGATTTCGAATCCGGTTACCAACATTTAATACCACCTTTTCATAATAAACACACACGCACACACACGTTCACGCACATACTCACACACACCCGTACATTTATAATGTTAATGATAATATTAATAATCATGATAATCATTTTTCTCTGAATAATGTTTTGTTTGGTTTGCATTTCACAAAAAAATAAAACGGATGACAAACTTTGCCAGATGAAGCTGTATGCTTTTTGTTGCTGCCGTTTGATTGATTGATTGATTGACTGCTTGCCTGATTGATGGCTGCGGCTCGTCGGCGTTGTCGTCGTCGTCGTTGTCGTCATCTTCGCCTGCGTCTTCGTTCCACCTGCTGCTGCCCATCACTTTCACTTGGCAAATTCAGGCTTTGCATAACTTCCACCTTGCCGATGCCGTTGCCTGGGCGCTGAGCTTTTGCCGTGAACTTTGACCCGCGGGCGTTGCTTTACGTTAGCATTGCGGAAACTCACAACCAGACGCAATTCAAATGTAAATATATGTATGTGTATAAAAAAAACTCGATTGCGCAATATCCGATTGGTTGTCGTAGTCGCTGTTGTTGTTGTTGTTGATGAATTAGATAGTTGTTGTTGTTGTTGTTGCTGCTCGTAAGTTGTCGCTGAATAACTAAAGCCGCTTAGCAATTTGAAGCACTTACTCAGTTTATTTTTTGTCTGTAGGTCAGCAGCACAACGGCAAACAGGATGACTTGCCAGAGGCGCACTCTCTCTTACCCTCTTCCCCTCTCTCGCTCTCCCTCTCTCTCACTCTTTCCGCTAAGTACTCTGTCCCTGTCTCTGTCTCTGCTGCTTGCTGAGTCACGTAGTCAGGATATTTATGACCGGCTTCTTAGGCACAGAGCTGCCCCATGGCCAGCAATTGGTGTCTGCCTTGAAGCACTTTGATCTTATAAATTTAGATTTTAGCCATGTTTTGTGCCTTAAGATTTTAAGACTACGAATTGTAAAAGTTGGGTCTGTATATGGCAGGTCATGTTTATGTTATATAATCAATTTATACTCAATCGGTATTTATCGAACTTTGAGCTAGTCATGCTTACGATATAATCGATAACTACTCAATCGATATTTATCGAACTTCGAGCTAGTCATGCCTACGATATAATCGATTACTACTCAATCGATATTTATCGAACTTCAAGCTAGTCATGCTTACGATATAATCGATTACTACTCAATCGATATTTATCGAAGTTCGAGCTAGTCATGCTTACGATATAATCGTGTACTACTCAATCGATATTTATCGAACTGCGAGCTAGTCATGCTTATGATATAATCGATTACTACTCAATCGATATGTATCGATTTTCAGCTTAGGCTATTTGCTCATATGTTGAAAACTTAAAGACCTACAGACACTAAATTTGGTAGGTAGGCTCTTATATCGTATATACAGACACAGACCATTCCGATTTTTGAATACCCTCCTTTGTTTCACCATAAACGCGTTTTTCACTCGATATCAATTCCATATAAGCTCTGATTTAATGTTATTTAAAAGGAAAATATAAAAATTTTCAAGAAAAACCCAATAGCCGTTGCCAGCGCAGGCTAAAGAGAAATAGATGCACAAGAAAAATTCTATATACATGTTGAACAGCAATAGCAGAGTCTATCTAATCGTATAAGGAAACGTGCAACTGTTTCTTCTGAACTCAGGAACTACGCGGACTAGACGTATTAAATTTGGTATGCAGTTTCTATATGCGAGACCATTTTTTTTTTTATAGAGGGTGTAGGTTGGGTCTTTAAGGCGAACTTGCCGAGTTATTGAAGAAAAGCCCAAATGGCATTTGCCTACTTTGCTGTTATTAGTCAGCCACCCACCCGACACTTGTGCTTGCCCCTCGCTGGCTACTTCTGCCCCCCTCCCCCCCCCCCCCGCACTCGCACTCGCACTAGCTGAATAACTTCGGTGCCTGTTGCTGCTGCCATTGGCCACGTCTCATTTCACTCGCTGCTCTTGAGTACCTTGTTTGGCTTCCTCCTGGCTGCTCTGCACGCCTAAGTGGATTTGTTGTCGCTGCGTGCGTTCGCCTTCCATGCGCTTTATTAGCCACCGTGCACCAGTTGGCGGCGTCTCTTGGCGTGTTTCGCGTTACATTTTCATTGCAGCCGAACAGATGGACGGACAGGCAGGCAGTCAGACAGGCAGACAGACAGACAGACAGTCGGACAACGAAAATGTTTTCTAATGTCAAAGACACGATCAATTACAAGCGGTTCAGTCGACGGCTCGTGACGTTATCGCCGGCTGTCGCTGTGACGGGCTGCGGCGGGGGCGACGACGATATGCTGCCAATTGGAGTATTGGTGGGGCTGGGCCTGGGCTTGGAGCCTAGCCCCCAATGAGTCGCAGCTGAGCCGCATTGATTTGACAGGCTTTGAATGCAACAAACGTGATAAGCATTGCAGTTAGTTGGAATCGGGCATGAAATACCATTATAAATCACTCGCATGTCTATTGTTTATCCAATTGTGCTCGGAATAATGAGCAAAGATCGACAATTTCTATTTAACTAAACCCTTAAATAAGCCAGTTAAACCGATTGGTTTATGATGTTTCCACTAGAACTATTCGAGCAGATTAGAAACATGAATATATATATTTTCCTTCAACTAAACTTTGTATAGCTCAGTAAAGCTTTTCCGCCTGGGCTTACACTTGTTGGAAATTATTACTGATTTATTTAATATCAAAGCTGACAGCGACTACCATATAAGGATTCACACAATGTCAATCTCTTAATCGTTGGCACTAAAATCCGCTTAAAGCTAACTCAGTTCAGGGGAAACAAACTTTCAGCCGAACTTTAAATCACATTAAAAAAGCAAACTTTAGAAGAGTTAAAGTTAAATTCTTACTTCCGGTAGGAAGGAAAACTATACAAATAGTTTTCTATAAGTGTATTACGAAAATGGAAGCCAATGAAAAATACATTGATTTAAAGGCAAAGGTAGGTCAAGTCCTTGTAAATTTTCTACTTGACGTCGAGCTTTGATTATCGATTAGATCAAATATAGAATCCATTTTGTTTAAACATTTTCAACAGAGCAAACAATATGCAGATTGTATTTTTTGGTCAACATATTCTTTGTGACATGTTAGTTTGTTGTAGGCCTTTTCAACACTACAACTTTATATTTATTCTGCTTATGCATTTAGAATTTCATTTTAGAATTTCGGGTTCTGTTATATTTATATTATTGTCAATCCATTTACCGTAGACATTTTTACCATATAATTTTTTGGTGTAGAACACTGACTTTTTCAACACTGCGAAATGATACTAATTTGCCAGATTTTCCAACACTGGCTAACCAATCCTAAGTTCATAGTATTTGCCATTTTTTTTTTATCAAATAGGTATTGGCTATCTAGGCTCACCCTACCTATACCATATTTTCGTATAGAGCACTGATATTTATCAACACTGCAACTTGATATTAATTAAGCAGATTTTCCAACACTTACGCTCGAATGCCAAGTTAAATTATTTCGGATTTTGCTATTAATTTCAACACATTAACTAATTTCATTCCTTTTATGTTCGACTTTTTTATAGATAAGCTTTGGGTATCTAGAACTCACCCTACCTACCCCAATAGTAGTATATTATCATTGTATATTATCGTAATTTCGAAACATTGACTATACACACATTTCTGACATCAATTTTTATTTCTCTCCCTCTCTTTCCAGGTAAGCAACAACTTTTTTTCTTATCGCTGTCTGATAAGCAGTCATGTGGAAATCCAAAAAAGAAAAAAAAAAGAAAAATTGGGAAATTAGAAATCGCTGTCGCGACTGATAAGAGGCCCCAATTATTTGCGTATGTGTGAGTAGGTGATAAATAACATATATATATATATATTTACATAAATATAGTATAATGCGCTGCTGACACAGTTGAATGATGGCATTTTGACTTGGCCAAAAGCATTGCCAAGTTGGGAGATTAAACGCCTAACGCATGCCACGGATGCAGTGTGTCGTGCCACAGGATGGCAGCCAGTTGATATGGCTGCTTGTTGCTATACCCCATCTTTGCCGCTTGCCACATTTGTTTGTTTTGGGTCTAGTTGTTGCCCTTCGTATCTTTTCGTTGTTGTAAGCTGGTTATATTGCTATCAAATCGATGCATGTTGCAAGTACGCGGCTGGACAAATATTTGGGTAAATGGGCCAATACAACAACAACAACAACAAAAACAAAAACACATAAATAGTTTGTTGTCTGATAAATAATTTATATGGCTTTCGGCAAAAGCTTTTGTCAAAGCATTTAGCATGTGCCGCAACCGCAAGCACAGTGCTTTAGCCAAGACACACACACACTACGTGGCCATGCGCGTAATAGTTGCGCACAAAGACGCTAGATGACGCTAGATGGCGTTAGTTGCTGGCATACGTGATCGTGGCTTTGATATATCGTGCATTTCCGTAAACGTGGCCTATATCTATATCCGTTATCGCATATCTCTCTTTAAATGCGGATATAGATTCTCTTCAAATATAGAAGATTGTTTGCACCTCCGGTGGGAATATACGATACTAGTATTTCCCTAAGTTACAGTTTATTAAAAAGTTAGCTTGAGAGTTGAGACAAATAGAATATTGAATTGTCCGTAAATTGGAATGAATATATTCAAGAACTATCTAAATTACACTTAGAGTATATTCAATATATCAATTTAGTTATATTTGAGGAATTGAAGGAAAGGTCTTACAGAAACATTTGTTTATCGCTTTTTACTGAATATCGTATATACTTATTTAATGGCAATTCGATATTTGTTATGCTATTTCAGTTAAGAGTTTTGTATTTAAATGTTCACTATCTTGGCGTTAGAATTTCCAATCTAATAATATCAGCATTTTGCTGACTGGTAGTAAAGTCATGCGATTTCATATTACAAAAGTTAGATAGGGTTTTTTTTTTGGTATTTTTTTTTTTTTGGTTTATATACCAAATCTCTGCGGTTAAAGATACTGATTAAACCGTTATCTATTAGATATGGCTGTTTATTTGGCTGGGGCGTGATTTGATTAAAATGATATAGTAGCTGGAAAAGCCAAATGCACAACTGTTGTTACAGTGCTTGTTGTTTGTGCACGCTTTCGGATGCCCCTTTGATTGTTGACTGTTGATTGTTATTCGCAGTATTCACACGCCAACGCCAATGCCGCAATGAGAGCGAATCAGTATTCACACGCACAACATATTCAATTGAGTTTGAGTGGCGCATGCGGGGTGGCGACATCTGACGACACACGCAGACAACTTGCAATTAAGCGCAAGAGAGCGAGCGCCATTACGATCAAATAAAAGTCAAGAAAGAAGAGAAATAAAGTTGCACTCAAACTGTAAGTTAAGCTTGCAGCACATCCTTTTCTTTTAGGCAACTTTTGTTGTTGTTGCGGCGACCTTGAGGGCGAATGTCAAAGCGCAGCGAAGCGCGACGTGCACGTGTTGTTGCATTGACAAACTCTGCTCTCTTTCTCTCTCTCTCTTCTCTCTCTTTTCTCTCTCTCTCTCTCTGTTTGTTTGTGTAAATCTTAATTTTGATTAAAAGCGGCTGCTAACAATGAAAAAACGGAACCGAAATCAAAACACAAAAACATCGACAAAAATTAGGTGAAATGGTGAATGAACTTGCCCGCCTTTTGTTTTAGTTTAGGCCAACACACATCACACAGCACACACGCACGCACACAAACATACAGAAAGACGCTTCAAACCATCAGCCGCAATCCGCCAAATGGACCAGTCAAACCGCTTAGGCAGCGCAAACACGCGACTCCAAAACGAGACCAGATCTGAAAAGTACGAGAAACAGCAAAAACAAAAAAAGCAAAATAATAATAAATATACAAAAAATCAGCTGAGTGCTTGATGAGAGCGCAAACAAAAGAGATCAAGAGAGAGCAAGAGAGAGAGAGAGAGAGAGACCGACTGCAAATGGTGAAAAGCATTTGTCATATACAATTTTAAAGCTGTGATTGAGAATTTGCCAAGCTGCTGTTGCTCTGCCGCTCGCACTCCCGCCCGGCTTTGTTTTTTCTCCTTGGTTTTTTGCTCATTAGTTGCGTGTTTTTCGTCGTTTGTTGGGTGGGTGGGAGGTGATGGCGCTATGTCGCTATCTCGCTTTGGCTGCTGGTCGCACACAGCTTTTGTCTTTTAATAATGTCGAACGGAAGTCTTTGTGTGTGCTTTTAATGAGACGGCAAAGTGTGCAAGTCGCGCAATCAAATTAACGGTTGTTCAGTTTTGTATGGGCAACGCTTTGACAGCGCTTGTTAGGGCCAATGTGTTGAAGATCAGCTGACTGATACAGTTTGCGAGCCACTGTCTGGGCTAGTTAACTCGCAGCTAAGTGAATTTCGACAAATGAAATGCCGTTGTTTAAGTTTAATAACAATAAAATAAAAGTGTTTTCATGTATTATGATCAGTTTGTTATGCATACACTAATTTCTATTTACTTCCCGCTTCATGCCTAATTATAATTTTATGTAGCTAGATACACACTACTACATACGTGTTTTCTTTCATTATTTATGCTTTTCGAATTACAATAACAAATTGAATGGATGCATATACATACCTATGTATGTATGCATATGTATATGTATGTGAATACATTTGTTGTTGCTGCTTTAGCGGTTTGGTTTTCTCTCATTAATTATGCCAACGATGCGGAGGCTTTTCATAGAAAAAGGAAGCTTTCCAGTTCGTTTAATTTCATTACGTTTACAGGCTAGAATTCATTTTAAACCCAACAACAACAACAACACGATTGCAAGGCCAATTCATTTTTATGCTGCCTGCTGCTGCTGCTGCTGCTGCCGCTACTGCAACCCCGAAGGGGAAGTGGAAAAGAAAGCGATTGCCATCGCTTTGCAACGTTCTTGGCAATTATGCAATACCTCTGCACCCGCTGTAGACCATCCCCCCTTTCGTATCCTCTCACTAACTATGCTACGCCCCATCTGCCGCCCTCGGGAATTGTCTATATTATGTAGCTGTGTGTATGTGTGTGTGTGTGCGTGTGTGTGTAGTTGCCACCTGTCGTCATCCTTTGGCTGCCTGCAGATTTGCATTCTTCTTCTTTAGCTGCGCTTTGCTGTGCTTTTCATACACTGCTAAAGCAAGTGAGTCCACCGACTTTGTCATTAAGCGAATCAGAAATAGAGCTATTTATATTTTAACTCTACATTAGTATTAATTTATTTTGCACATGTTGAAAATATTAAATTATCTATTGTATTGAAATGGAAACTCATATATTTTTGTGATGTTCAAAAGCGAAAGAAATTCATCAAGTGAAATTATTGAAGAGCATCAACTAGCCGACTTGCTTAGGCTGCTTTGGTTTCGATTGTCGCTTTTTTTGTTGTTCTTTGTTTGCCGAGTTTTTTTTTGTTTTTTTTTTTTTGCGTGCCTATTTGCGTTACGCTTGACAAACTGCAGGCCCTATGCTTTGGGCCGGGCGCATTCAGCTGTTTTGCTGGTCATTTTCAGTGTGCACGCCCCTCGGGTTCTCTGGTCAGAACTGACTGTTGCTGTCCCGTTTGACAGCCACTGTCTAGCGTGCACGTATGCATGCATAGTTTGACAAGCATTGAGTGCAAATTTCTGCGCTGCTTGCACTTGTTTTGAACGCTCTCACGCGCCGGCATGCGCTTGCTCTCGCTCTCGCTCTGGCTCTGGCTCCGGCTCCGGCTCTCTCACGCTCAGTGCGCCGCGCTGTTCACCTGTTGGTGCTGCACGATCAACGCTGCCAGCGTCGATTGGCTTTTGTGCGCGACTTCAGTTTTAAAACGAAACGCGAGCGCAGCGCACAACGCTCATTGCTCGCTCGCTCGCACGTTACGTCGTTCGGCCGCTACGTCGTTTCGTACGTACTTATTGTCGCTGTCGCTATTGTTGTTGCTGTTGCTTCGTTTTTGCAGTTGTTACGCAGTTTTTTTGTTGGTTTAGTTTTTAGCTGTTGTCATTTATTTAACACAACAAGTGCGCGTAATGGTTTTTTTTACTGCTCTTTTTTTTTGATTTATTTTTTGTTTTGTATTTTGTTGTTAACAAGTGTTTGCCAAGGCAATTTTAGTGAGTGTATGAATGTGAACGAATCACTTTGAATTGTATTTAAAAAGAAAAAAAAAAGCAACGGCCGCACAAATTTTTTAAGTGAATTTCTATCTCTTTTATCTAAACTTGAAGCGTTATCTGTGTAAATAAAGTGGTCATATATATATAATATACATTTGCATATGAATATAGACAGATTAAATTTGAGATAACGCTAATTTCTTGCATTTATGTAAGAGGCGTAAATACATTTTGTACTTGTTTGTTATGGGCCGGAACTTCCTTTTGCCTATTCTTATTATTATGCGACGCCTTCTCTTATAAATTTGCTTCTTTGCTGCTGCTTCTTCTCATTCCTCTGCTTCTTCTGCTTGGTCTTGGTCTTAGCTGTGTTTAGTTTCCCATGACGCGCGTTTCAGTGCAGCAGGAAATGTCGAAAGACACACACACACTCACACACACACACACACGCACAAGTGTGGGAGCGAGGGCGCATTGTTGCGGGGGCGGGGCGGATCGGGCCTGAACGTAAGGAAGAATTTCAAGTGCTGTCGGCTTCCCAGGCATTATTATCATTATTTTTGTCTTCTCCTTAATTTTTTTGTTCTTTTGTACCTTTTTGCTGACGACTTCTTTTCGTGTCTACCTGACAGAAGGCACAATTCGTGAGGATCTTTTTTTTTTTAAATTTTTTTTATTCTCTCACAAACACACACACGCACAGACACCTAATGCAGTCACCGAGTTTTCAATTAAACGCGACAGCTAATAAATCTATTTGGGTCTCGGATTACGCAGCTGGACAGGCTGCAGCAGCAGCAGCAGCCTTGAGATCTGTTTGCCAGACCGACTTTCACTAGTCAGGAATGCAACAAACAACCAACAACAACCAACAACAACCAACAACAACAACAACAACCAACAACAACCAACAACTTATATGTATATGAATGCAGTTGCAGTTCTTGTTCTAGTTGTTGTTCTTGTTGTTTTTACTGGCCTTGGAGGCTTAAAAATCGCTGCTGACCCACTGTGCAGCTTGCCACATACTCAAAGCTCGAATCAGAAGTCAAACGAGTTGCAATTCTAAGCAATACGTTTGCTCGACTTGAACATACCCTATAAGCCGTGGACTCTTTTTATAAACTCTCTCTCTCTCTCGGTCTCTCTTTCTGTCACTTCCTCCGTTTATCTCTCTCTCTCTCTCTATCTCTTTCTCCATTGTCTCTCTCTGTCTTCATCTCTCTCTATATGTATATAATAATATCTGTCTCTCTCTCTCTCTCTGTGTTTCTCTCTCTCAACTATATATCTAAACATCTTAAAATAGACCATTTCTTTTCTATTTTGTAGAATATATCTTTAATATTTACATATTTGGAGCCTTTTGTTTGTATACCCCACTTCATATATAAGTACATATGTATATACTTGTATGATATTTTCGACGGGTATCAGAAGACGCCAAATTGTTTATTTTCGTTACTTTGACGCTGTTTACTTAATCTAATCATTTCCAGTTGGGTCCTTCGTAGATAAAATTTCAAACGCTGACTAAATATGTTGATAAAATATTTGTGCTTTACGCCAGAGATATTCCCAGTTCAGTTGCTGTTGTTGTTGTTGTTGTTGTTGTTGTATTCGTTAGCTGTTTGCATCGACCAAAAATAATCAAAGGCTCACGCGAATAAAGAACTTAGGTTAGTCGCAAGTAAGTGTATTTGAAAGCAGCATAATTGATTGCGACTATGAATCAGGCAATGAGTATTTATTGGAGCAGCGAACATTCCATGCTTTTGAGGTATTTGAGTGCCTATGACTATGTGCGAACTCATGAGTACTTTGAATGAGCTCGCTTTGAAGTGAATCTAGGGCGTGTCTTGAATATATAATAATGAATAACTGCATATGATCAAAGTGGCGAATCAAATTAGTGGGCGGGAAAAATGTTTGGCATTGAGTGGATCCATGAATACTTTGTAGTGTATTCATGAATAATGCGAAAATATGAATCAGTTAATTGCATACATGAATACGTTGAGCGCATTCGTAAATGATATGAGTGTATTTATGAATACTTTTGAGTGTATTCATGAATTAGTTAATTGCATTCATGAATACTTTGAGTGTATTCATAAATATGTTTGTTTGCATTTATTACTGTAAACTATGCGACCTAATAATGAACTTTTTAAATGCTTATCCACTGCGATGCAGATTTCCTTGTAGGTGCATTGTGAAGCTATTCATGAATACCCTAAGATATTCATCCACTGCGATGCAGGTTTGCAGTGCGTTCACCTCAATTAGAGCCTCTTCAGTTTAATTTTTGGCTGCTGTTCCCAGCTTATTACCAAAGCCCAATACATATTCTTAATGCCGGCCACAATTGGCAACGATTCACGCAAATGAAACGAAACCAGTTAACAAAGCTCACGGCGCTCGGCTCAGGGCTCAGACGGCGCACATTGGACATTGGGCAAAACAAACAGCAAATCAAAAGACCGCATAAAGAGGAAAACAAAACCAAAAAAAAAAAAAAAAAACACTCAAAACACTCGAAATGCACAGTTAAATGCTGAAGCGGTCAAATCACGTCATCTTTCGGTGTTTCCCCAGCCCACCCCCCGCCACGCTTATTGCCCGTCCTGCTGCCAGCACCCGCTCTGATTAACTGTACTCAGCTGTTGACCAGCCGAAGATCGATTAAATCGTCGGCAAAAATTGTCGCCTCTTGGCACCAGCTGCCGCTGATCAGGCGAGTGGGCAGCGCAGCGGAGAGGTAGGTGGGTTAGGAAGGGGTGGGAGGGGGGGGGGGGAGAGCAGCGAGTGAAAGTGACAGTGAACTCGATTGACCTGCTGTATCTTCCGTATACCCTGCACATAAGCTCAGAAAAAGGGTAGTTTGTGAAGGAAATTTCGCTATGATTTCACAAGTGTGAGATAAGCTAAATAAATAGTCAGCTTATAGCGATAGAGAACATATAAATAGTAGATAGATTATAGATATGTAGATTGTATATTGAATTATGTTCAGATTGTAGATAGATAACAGACCGTATTTAGATAGATAGTGTAGGATATGCAGCTAGGCTATGGCTTACAGATAGGTTAGGTATAGACTATAGATAGATACGATTGAGCTGGGCTATATAATTGTTGCTAGGCTGTAAAACATTCAATATAATTGAAAGTAGATACTCAAAAAAGATTGCTGGTTTATGCATAAATACAGAATTATTAGGTTATAGATAGCTTATAGACATGGTATGAATACATGGCAGTTATATTTTAGATGTGTTGTAGATACTTATTTTTGATTGATTGATGTTCATAGAGTTTCTTATATATAAACCCTCAAGTATATAGTAAATGGATATTACATAGATAAAGGATAGATACATTTTAGATATGTTGTAGATACATTTTTTCTACAAGTTAATACTAATTCAATTTTTATATATAAACATTAAAGGACTATAGATATATTTTATTATGGCTTGAAGATAGATTGTAAAATAGCATATATTGTGGGCATAAATAGATTAGGGATGGGTTGATATATAGACCGATTCTCACATATAAAATATATATATGTATATCATAAAGATGAACACATATAGATTTAGAACAATTTATATATATTTTCTGTTGCCAATTTGACGGTTATTTTAAGGAACTTTGCCTACATTCAAATATCAGGTTCTTGTAAAGGTTTGTTTAAAATATTACTGTAGGGTATTGGATAGTCGTGGCCAATGCCACTAGTTCTCGTGCAACCAATAAATATATATAGCAGTTATAGAAGTAATTCTCTTCTCAATTCGAAAGTTATTTTAAGACATTTTTCCTGCATACAGATGTCAAGTTTCTTATAAAATTCATTTTAAGGCTAATAAACAGCTCAGTGCAGGGTATCTGTAAGTCGAACTTGATGCATCTAGTTGCTACTATAATTAATTTATAGATATACAGTTTGTCTTTTGTCAATTCGAAAGCTTTTTCCTACATTCAATTAAAAGTTGTTATAAATGTCTTTAAATCAAAATAAGTACAGCAGTGTAGGGTATTTGTTAGTCGTAGCTGATGCATCTAGTAGCTCCTGCAATTAATATTATAGATATATAGAATTTCTCTTGCCAAATTTAAAGATTTTCTACATTCAAAGATCAGATTTTTCTAAATGTTTATTTTTTTTTTTTAAATAATAGTGTAGGGTATTTGTCAGTCGTGGCTGATGCCTTTAGTTGTTCGTGCGTGTGCGCAGCTGCCTGTTTGTTCGTTGAATTGCCCAAAAGGGCGCACACTCGATGTTGTTGTTGTTTAATTTATTTATGAATAATGTGTTTCTCTTTTTGTTGATGTTGTTGTTGTCGTTTCACTTTCGACTTGTGCGCACAGCATCTGTAATTATAATTGGCCGCCGTTTCTTGGCTGTTTATGTGCAATTAAGCAAAAGCCGCGCATTTAAATCAATTAAATGTGTGTTACTCAATCAGCGGCGGCGGCGCCGAGGTTCAATCAACTTTTCGGCAGCCACCAAGTAGCTAACCGGTTCGGTTCATATGCATACATATGTGTGTGCGTGTGTGTGTGTGTGAAAAACCTACCTGTCTAACATTTGCTGCCTACCTACCTTTGCACATTCTCCACGTCAAGGCCCCCCTCCCCTTGCTCCTCCCTTCCCCCAGCCACGGCTGTTTGCCAGCTTTTTCGGCAATCGCAATTACGAGTAAAGTTTGTAAGCGGCTTTTGTAGTTTTTCTTTTTTTTTACAATTTTTCTTTTTTAAGTTGTTTCTTTTCTTACTGTTGTTGTTGCTATTGCTGTAACTCTAAGTGCACTTTATGAGACGCCATTTAAATGACGACATGCCAAAGAAAGTTATTTATTTATGTGTTTTTGTCCAAGCTTTTCTCATGTTCATTCAAAAGCTACAGCAGCACGCCATGAAATAAGGAATATATTTGTATCGTTTATTTTTATACAACAACAACATGAATGACTTATCAATGCAATCGGCCAATATAATCCGTGACAGGCAATTTGTTGTGACCAAAACATAACAATTTGTTTTAAGTGCCTAAACGAATCCATCGCACTCCAAATGATTCCAACACAACCCATATATCTATCAGAATCAGATGTTGTTTAGCTTGTTTTGGACATGCTTCATGTTGTTTAGTATTGTGATGTCAGCGAACGGAGTTACTTAAAACTGTTGTCGCATCTCGTCAGATTTAATTTGAGTTGACTTTTTGGTTCAATATTCGCGAAACAGATTATGCGAATATATTAAGAATCCACAAAAAAATAAATAGACATGATAAACTAATAAATGAGCAGCTGCTGTGCGACATATGCACAAATAATATTACTCGTTAGAAAAAGAAGCGCTGCCAGTTTACGGATGTCACACA
The DNA here is from genome assembly GCA_035045885.1 of Drosophila borealis. Lineage (NCBI taxonomy): Eukaryota > Metazoa > Arthropoda > Insecta > Diptera > Drosophilidae > Drosophila > Drosophila borealis. Next base: position 1,720,861 of record JAWNOR010000047.1, on the reverse strand, counting down.
CAGAAGAATGCCAAAATATTTGCTCTCGCGAGAGAGTAACTGCACAATGGAGAGAGGCAGTTAAAGATTACGGATGTCGCACACAGAAGAATGGCAAAAGATTTGCTCTCGCCAGAGAGTAACTGCACAATGGAGAGAGGCAGTAAAAGATTACGGATGTTGCATACAGAAGAATGGCCCACTAGAAAAAGATTATGGATGTCGCACATAGGAGAATAGCAAAACATTTGCTCTCGCGAGAGAGTTACTGCACAATGGAGAGAGCCAGTAAAAGATTACGGATGTTGCACACAGAAGAATGCCAAAAAATTTGCTCTCGCGAGAGAGTAACTGCACAATGAAGAGAGGCAGTTAAAGATTACGGATGTCGCACACAGAAGAATGCCAAAACATTTGCTCTCGCGAGAGAGTAACTGCACAATGGAGAGAGGCAGTAAAAGATTACGGATGCACACAGAAGAATGGCAAAAGATTTGCTCTCGCCAGAGAGTACATGGGCAAGTGAGAGCCACACCAAGGCTTCTGCCTAGCAAGCTGGCTAGCATAAAGCAAATCGAATCGAAGTGGAAACATTTGAAAACGATTTTCTCCAATGCAACTTCTTGAGCATTTTCAGCGAATTAGTGAAAGCTTCATTGAAACGTTTGATAAATAATTAAGTATCATTCATTAGCTGGAATCTAATGATTGTCTATACTTGATGTGCATAGCCGGCGGGCAGGCGGTGAAGGGAGACGCGGCGGCGGCTGCACGGAGCATTAACTTCATTGATCGATTTATGGTGTTTATGTTTGTTAGCGAAACTTGTTTAGTCATCATCAAGCTAACAACTTCATCGGCTTGGTTCCTCTTGGTGATTAGCGCTACACGAGTTCTTTAGCGTCTTAATGCTTTCGTCTCAAATATTATGTTCCCATATGGCACCTGCAATGTGGCCGGCCATCTAGCCGGTCTGGTCTGCCCGGTCTAACTGCTCGGTCGGCCCATTGTTCATCTAGTCTTATGGCAATTAAGTGCACTTTCATATGAAAGCAAATGGAAAAAATGAAAAATAACCAGAGCAAAAGTTGGTGAGCCGCTAAGTTAGCATTAACTTAGCCCCCAACACGGCGCTTCTCCCTATGCTCTATGCCCTCCATTAGAGATGGGCGCGTGTCCGCTCGTGACACGACTCAACTTCTTTAGCTATACAAGAACTTTGAACACATATCCGATATTCTTCAAATGTCTGTATTAAATCGTCTAGATAATATTAAGATTCCACTTTCGTGTCACGATTGAAAAGCACGCTCCACGTGCCCAACTCTATGCTCCAGGGTCTAGACTCTGTACAGTTTTACTTCTGGCCTTGTGGGAACCAGCAAGCCACCACCCAAGCAGGGAACTTTAATTTTTGCCCTGTGATCGCAATTATGGCTGCGCTTTCTTGTTTCCATTGCATTTGTTGTGATATTCATACGTATACAACTATGTCTCTGCGGGTTTGTGTTTGTGTCAGTTGTTAGATTTTCACCGCTTGTGAAATGTTTTATAGTTCGTTTTTCATTGTTTTTTTTCTTTTTGTTGCTTGTCAATGGCAGCGACCTCGACGCGTCATTGTTTCATACGAAATAGCTGGAGGCTTACCCATAACAAATGCCATTGCGATAAAGGCGTTTGGTTAGCCGCTGACTAAGCTCTACACCACCCACCCACATTGGCCAGCACACACCCACCTGAGTGATAGTGCGTGCTGAACTGGCAGTTACCCTGTACTCAGATCTAGAGTCATGAATTGTTTATTGTTCAATAGCTTTGTCGGTAATGCTGCATTCGTTATATAATTTGTAGAATATGCAGCTTACGTATAGTTATACATATGTGTGTACCAATTTTCAAGATCGAATTTCTATTGAGGCCAATACGAGGGAGATGTACAAAATGGTATACAAAACTTTGTTGGTATACCCAGAATTTTAATATCATATACAAATAAGATGGGATAAGTCGTGCTGCGCGGGTTATTTCGATTAAACTAGTTAGTGTTAGTGTGTAAAAAGCGTAGGAATTGTGTCTCTGTACAACACTGTTAGAGTGTACTTGTGTCTCTGTACAACACTGTTAGAGTGTACTTGTGTCTCTGTACAACACTGTTAGAGTGTACTTGTGTCTCTGTACAACACTGTTAGAGTGCACTTGTGTCTCTGTACAACACTGTTAGAGCGTACTTGTGTCTCTGTACGACACTGTTAGAGTGTACTTGTGTCTCTGTACAACACTGTTAGAGTGTACTTGTGTCTCTGTACAGCACTGTTAGAGTGTACTTGTGTCTCCGTACAACACTGTTAGAGTGTACTTGTGTCTCTGTACGACACTGTAAGAGTGTACTTGTGTCTCTGTACAACACTGTTAGAGTGTACTTGTGTCTCTGTACAACTCTGTTAGAGTGTGCTTGTGGCTTGTGTACAACACTGTTAGAGTGTACTTGTGTCTCTGTACGACACTGTTAGAGTGCACTTGTGTCTCTGTACAACATTGTTAGAGTGTACTTGTGTCTCTGTACAACACTGTTAGAGTGGGTTAAAAGCAGAGACTGTGGCTCTGTTGTGACTGTACGTCAATTGAGCTAATCCGACATATATCTTGAGAGATAGCACATGGATTGAGAGGCACTGCACTCTCAATATGGACTCTGATAACTCAACTCTGTTAACTATACTTAATACATGATGTATCTAATTCATTGGCACTAGATCCTGCACAATCAGACTTGGTTAAAAGCAATACATTCCTTGTATATTTATGTTTTGATCGGTTACAGCAGCTGAGTTGATAAAGGCCTGTGTGTTTTTACGCTCAGTCTTATATCATGTACTAGAAATCCTACCTAAGCTTCTAGTGTTCTTAACCTAACATTCAAGCACAACAGCAAAAATCTGATGAACAATAGTCGTATATGGCCCATAGGTACAATCGGTTGAAAATTGAGTGTGTCTTTTCTTATATAACCCATTTTGTGTGGCCAACTATGTTAAGGTATTATATTTAGTACCTGCAAAGGTATTTAATCTTTGGCATTTCCAAGATAACTGTTTCTTCTTCATCATTTTATGCCTCCATTTAATACCCGACTATATTAGCTTCATATAATTTGTACACATGTCTGATCGGGAGACAATGAGACATCGAGGCATGGCGACTACCATAACTCACTTTGTCCATTAGAAAGCGTTGACATTAATCACCTTAAATGGTAAATTCACTTGCCATTGATTATAAGTATATACATATATTTTTTGTATACCCTTGTAGAGAGTATTATAATGTGGTCATGCAGGTGTTACGCATAGAAGGAGACATCGTAAGACATCTCAATGTTGCAGGCAGTTCATATGTCGCAGCATGCCGGATCGAACCATTATATCATATATATATCATAGGGACTATCGGTCGAAAAGAAGTTTCTTGTATGGAAAACTTTTCTGTTTTTCAATATATCCAAGTCAAGCCAATTTTTATCAAGATCGCTTTACGATCTTATATACTCTATAGAAAGAATCGGTTGAAAGATAAGTTGATGTACCATGTCAAATTGTTCTAATTGTTCAACATTTACGAGCTTCAAAATGTTTGAAAGGGTATCAAATCTTCGGCGTGCCGCAGATACCCTAGCTCTCTCGTTCGCATTGTTGGTTGCCGCTGCGATAAGCGAGCGGCATAGATTAAAGTTCAGAAATTATTTGAAAACTCATGGCCCAGCGCCAATGGGCCAACAAATTGTGATCTAGTGTTTTTGGCCTGAGTTGGGCTGATAAAATAGAATGTGTTCTCAGCTGTTTCTGCCAAGAGAGAGAGAGGTATTCAAAGAGGTATTCGAAAACAGACTGCGCCCCGAATTGGCCGCTAATAATATGTGTGCACACATATTTTGATGTCCCGCTAATCATATGCAAATCAGCTGGGCTTGTTTGTAGATAGATCTCTGGCTGAGTTTGGTCACACTCTGTTTGGGCGTGAAGCTGTGCCTGGATAGAGTGGCCCGCAGCTGTTCCTTTCACTTGGCCTCGCTCACACACGCACAAACACACACACAAAGACACACAAGCAGCACATACGAGGGGTGTTCCATTGGAGTCTGCCCTCTCAAGATCGACAGAGGAACGAGTTGGATTGTTTCAAGAAATATCTAGAAGTTATCTAACAAAATATTGTGTTCTTAGTTGTCTGTTGTTTCAAAAAGGAATATAAAGATAAATGTGAACCTGGAGCACAGCTGAACTGAGCTGCTTTCATAGGTATTCTTGGCTTTTATGGCTTATATAAATAAAGAACTGACCATGGATCAGTCGATAAGTAGACGTGTAGAGCTTTTTAGCCTTCTTGCCCATTATGAAATAAGACACCATGGAGGACACTTTGAACTTAAGAAATTATCGAACACAGTTTTGTATACCTGAATCTAACTATTGGACTATTTAAGGCAAAAATGGAGAACTAGCTCGCAGACTTAAAACTTTAGTTCGCACCAGCAAAATGTGACCCTAGGCGACGGACTTTTTGACTGTTCTCTTTATACAAATTTATTAGCTCTTTATAATTTTCATATAAAGATCTTTAAAAAATTTGTTGTAAGACACGCAAACTTCGACTGCGTCGTTGAAAACTTTTTTGTTTATCAAGATATCATTTATTTCTATAAGCCAAGTCTTATCAAGATCGCTTTACTATCTTATATAGCTCCAAAGGATGTTCATGTATTCCAAAAATGAGTTCATGTATTGGCAAAATATTCTGTTCACCCAGTTAAGAAGGGTCGGCATGCCGAAGATATCCGTACTTTCTCGTTGTTTACAATAATAACATGACTTGTTGCACATAAAACAAAACTCTAGCTCAGCTCTGGCTCTGGCTAGAGTGCATAAAGTGACAATGGAGGACGCGCAATGGCATATTCGACTTTATTGCGCATTTAATGCAGTTCTTGTTTTGTTTTTTCTGTTTGTTTAGTCCAGATGAGTACAGCGCAGTTGGTTGCGGTTGTTGTACTTCATGAGTGCACCTCGTGCACTCGCACTCACATTCACATTCACACTCGCACCGCACTCTCGCACTCGCACTCGCACTCACATTCGCACTCATGCTTGTAGCTAACCATAGCATTATTTGAATCAACAAATAGCGAAATGCGCTCGATGCATGCAGTTTTGCTACACTTCATTATGTGTGTGTGTGTGTGTGTGTCTGGTGTGTGTATTTCTCCTGCCCCCTTTTGCATAATGACAACATGTAATTTGGCCTTTCTTTTTGCTGGCTTGCATATTTCTTGGCCGACGTCGACGTCGCTGCCTCTGCTGCTGTTGTTGTTGTTGTCGACGTCGTCGCTGGCGTCGCTGGGTTGTTAAGTCTGATTGCAAATTATTATGGATAGACCGACGGACCACCAGAGGTATGCAACGGGCCTCAGCCTCAGACGACGGCGGCAACACTCCACACTCCACACTCCCCTCTCCCCAATCCACACTCAAGGGTGTGGGCGTGTCTCCGCTCGCTAGTCGCTTGCATGTTGCGGCTTTTCCTACTCCTTCTCCTCTTGATGTCTTACATTTTCTTATATTTTTTGTCCCTCGCTCTTCCCATTTTTCATATCACAAAAGTTTTTATGGCAATTTATGCTAATTTACGAGTGCGCACATATTTTTCTGCTTTTGCGCTCGCAAATTTTTAATTAATTTTCGAGCGCCTCAGCTTAGCTCCTCCCAAAAAGGGGGGGGAGGGGAGAGGGTACGCTTCACTGAGTCTATTGTCAGTTCATTATGATATATAGAAAAGCATTCGTTATATTTGCAGTTCACTGTAATTGTGCAGTTTCTATGCATGAAGCGTTGTCGTGCTATGAAGAAGGATTTCGTTCTCTTGCCCAATTAGTAATACAAGCGTGTAGCTCTAGTGTTGTAAAAGGATTTAATGCGCATAGAAAACAAAATTGTTATGCTAATAAATATTCAAGTGAATAAAATGGTTAACTTTGTGAATACTCAATGAACTGAGACCAACACGGCTGGATGCACTTTTAAAACTGTATTTTTTTTTTGCAGTTTCCATAGAATTTAGCGACATAAAAGCAAAAGCAACTTACAAATATTTGATAAAAATATTAAATTATACCTATTTAAATATAAATACAGCAGGGTTTTGATGCAGTTGAATAACGATTTGTTGCGTGAGTTTGTGGCTTGATTGATGAATGAATGAATGAATAGCCAAATGACATTCGTTTTTGTTGCTGTTGTGTAAATTGTTTTTCCTTTTTTCTTTTTCTATTATAAGCTTGTCTAACCAACAATTTGTTTGTAAAGCAAAAAAGTTTGACACTGGCGATTATTTATTGGATATAACAACTATACCCTGTAGGTGTGCAGTAAAGGGTATGCTTTGATTGTGCAAATGCATATGTGTATCAGGCATTGCCTGGGCTATGAATAACTTGTGCCTTTTCTGATTCTATAAGCCGCATTAATACTTTGCAGAAGGAATTCCCAATCACCTTGATTGTATTTTCCGATAACATAAGATATCGATAAGCAAGTGTGCGACACTTGAGTTCCGGTGCATGAAGAGACAGCAAGAAGTTAAATAAAAATTGTTAGAAAAGTATAAATAAATTCGCATTGTGTCGTAATAGTATAATTTGGCATAGATTATTATTGCCACGAACCAGCAATATACTCTACTAACTCTAACTGTACTCTACGGCTTAGAGTTTGAACCAGCTTGCTGCCGTTAGTTATGTTACATAAACCCAACTCCTTATTCACAAATCCAGGCAAAAAGCTCAATTTTTCATATATTTAAAATATTTTATGAAAACAATTTAATTTGTAATTAACAATTGCCCCCTTCTGCTGAAAATATGGCTAGTCGTAGATATTTGCATATAGAAATTACGGGCTACATTTGAGCTGTACCCAAATATGGTTGGATAAATCCCATGATTGGGACTCAAGTTCTTGATTCCTATGGGCTGAATCTCGCTTAAGATTCTCGCTTCGAATCAAACGATTTCGATTTTGCTGGCATCATTTGGCTAAATATTGCAGCGTATTCAAATGTCAGCAAAGCCGGGCGTACTTTTGCAAAAAACGGCCAAATAAACCTTTGTCTGTGTAGACAGCTGTACTCGTATGCATGTGTGTGTGTGTGTGTCTTATACCTTAATTGGCACCATTTTTTTCTTTCTCTTTCTGCTTTACCTTTTCATTACCTGCTGTTAACGTCGAAAATTTCTAGTAAGCAAATAAATCGCTAGCTCCCTCGCCCCCAGAGACAGAAGCTGTGAGTTTTATGCCTCAGTGCGTTTGCAGCGCCACCAAATGGATGTCTATTGTTGTTGTTGTCGTGCGTCAGTCAACGTCGTCGTTTTTATTACAGGTGTGTCTGAACAGGTGCATAATCAATGTGAATTTCTGTGCGAATTGAGCGCAAGTAGCTCGCCTTTGCAGCCTCCTCCATTCAGCTGCTATTGTCAGTTAATTTATATATGTATATACGTATATCTCGACATGCTCTTATATAGTTTTTCTTATATATACGTATATTTAAATACCTTTCTCGCATTTTTTATTTATTGCAAACGTTGCACGACATTCACAGCAAATGCAAATGTGGGAAAACTAGACCAGAAAGGGGCTAACAACAACAGGCATAACTGACAGTTAACATTAAAGTAGAACATGTTGAGCATTGAAATTATCCTGTAACTTGGTCTGGCGGGCATCTAATATACTTACATACATTTAAAAAAAAGTCTCTTCCTAAACCTGAATTGGGTTCAAAAAAGGATTTAATACTAGATAATCTGTAGTAAGAGTTGGGAGTTGGCTTCTCTGCTTAATATCTCTGAGTAATAATAGCTGCAATTAGCTGGAAAAACAAAATGGAAAAGGTCTTAAGGAAATATATAGGGCAATGTGTGAGAGATACATAACTAAAGTTGTAAATCGCTAGCTTAAGTAGGAAACGTTTTCAAAAATAAAAATAAATAAAAAAAAATAATAGTGAAGAGTGCTCCAGTCGGGAGTGCCCGCCTAGGAAATACCCGGAATCTTCTTTTATTTTACCCAACACCAAGTGCAGTTTAAAATGAAAGATACTTGATCTGTGTATGCTATTCTAGAAGCTACAAGTCAAAATTGGTGGCTCCAGCTCTTAAAACGAGCGAGAAGTCGGGGATGCTTCCTTCTGCCTGTTGAACACATTTGCACAAAAACATTATTGATTTAGATTACAAGCAACATATATTTATTTTAAAAACCAACATACTCTTTCGCACCTTTGCGAGCAGAGTATAGAATGCATTTCTTGATCAAATTAGTTAGTTGTTAACTTAATACTCGCTAAATTAGCTAGGATTATTTTTGGAGGTTTCCACTGATTCTCTCAAAGTTGCAGGGTGCTCAGGTTTCTGTTGAAGAAAAGCAGAGAAGAAGAAATACATGTAAAATGTATATACCCTTTATATAAGTATATACCATTAAAAATGTTGTGCACTTGTTTGTGTTTGCTGAAAGTTTATTCACACCTAAAACGTGTATTTATAGAGAATCGCATGTGTCAATCCAATTCAATAAATAAATAAATGTCTTAAATAAACAAAATTATTCTGAATCGTAAACTAAAAGAAATGTTTGTTGGAAATTCAAGACGGAAATGTGAAACATTTGCCGCAGAATGAACTGAATTTCCAACCTATCAGCGAAAAGTACACGATTCGAATGTACATTCGATGACGAAGAATTTCTGCTTGGCTTCGTTTCGATTGACCGGGATGAACGCGAGTTGCTACTGCATTGATAAGGCTGATTGCATTGATAAGGCAGCTTGTGTGTTGCCACACACTCGTAATTGCATCATCGATAAGAACGAAAAAGCGCGCGTGCCCTCGCCCCCCAGCAACAACAACAGCAACAACAACGACAACATTAACAAATAAAGTGTGACTAATAGCAATATGATAATAACAAATTTATATACGATATGATAATTCAGAGTTCCGTAACAATGCTCCTCGACGTTTTGCGAGTCGAGCGTTTAAATGGCAATGCCAAATATAATAGAAACGAGCTGCGACCAACTGTGACTTTTGCCCAAAGTGTGTAAAAATGCTAACTAACTATAACTAACAATAATAATAAAAGAACAACAACAAGAACAAGAGAGCAACTACAACAAAATTAACATTAACACAAATCGCGTGCTAAGCAAATAAAAACCAAAGATCAACGCGAGCTGCGTTGAGGGAAGCAGCCCTTGGAATATGTTCGACGTGCCGCCCAAGTGTCCAGCGCTGGCTAACAAATTGAGCGGCCTCTTTGGCTGGCGCCACACCTACAAAGTGGCCGCCAAGCATGAGGGGATACCCCATGGCAACCTGCACAAATCCTACTCCCTGACGCTGCCCAAGCGGCCCCCATCGCCGAGCTATGCTTGCGTGAAGGTAAACTCTAGCCCTAATCCCTGATCCGAACAGCGCCAGCTAATTCAACTGTGACCCACAATCAAAATTTGACGCTTTTCGACATGTCCCACGATAAGACACGCCCACAACATACACACACACACACACATACACATGCGCACAAAAACGCCCACATAGTTCGCTCCACATACATATGCAAATATTTATGATATACGATCCATTGTTTGCCCATCGACGCATCATTTTCATTTACAACTGACCATAAAGAAACAATCAACCATTCAGATATGTATTCAGTTATGTTATATCAACAATGGGCAATATATGAAGAATTTTCGTTATAAAAACACATTTGTAGATATTCAATTGAAAGTGAATTGATTTTATAATACATTTTATTCATGTGCATATTGATAATAGTTCATAAACAGCATAGTCATTTAATATAAACAAACCGATAAATCTGCTAGCATATCGATAACACATTTATTGCTACTCTAAAGAAAGCTTTATTCCGATCATATTGCGTATTCGTGTCGTAAACTTTTAAAAATGTTATCAATTATTCAAAATATATCCCATTGCCCAAACAATTAATTCTTTCTAAATAATCAATAATCGATATATATTTATATCAATAGTCAATATATTACGATTATTTATCGATCATTTTAAATGTCACGATATAAATTATCGAACTAGAATGTACCGTTATAAGGAGCTACTAATTAAAGTTTCCATTGATCTGATAGAATTACCTTTTGTAAATCGTTAAATCGAAGCAGGGATATTGCTTTTATACCCTTGCCAAGAGTATTACACTATTGTCATTAAATTTGTTGCATAGACTAGAAGATATTTTGAGCAAAGTTCACATAAACGAGCTTCACTATATTTGCCTAACATATGAGAAAAATCGTATTTACATCGAGCCTCTTTAAAGATCTATAAGTTTTGGAATGAAAAACTCTTCCTTGTTTTTTCTGCTTTCTGCTGTGCTAAACAGAATCCTCTCAAAATCGGACTACTATATTATGGCTCCTATCCTATCTTTAAGAGTATTTAATTTTCGACGTGCCACATATTTTCAAAAATATAATTTGCTTCGGGGCTTATCGTTTCAAATACATTTACGATTTAACTCAAAAAAAAATTAATTAAACTGATGTTGATATTTTGAGTTATCAACGTTTCATTTTTGATAAGTTTTTAACCGCTTTTTGCACACGGTGCACTTGCTGAAACGGAAAATAAACAAAAGGAAAATCAATTTGTTTTAATTTTTATACTCTCGCCGCTTCAGTATCGATAGAATTGCAATCTCGGCCACGCTCTTTGACCCATAAATCCAAGAACAACAACAACAACAACCACAACATGGTTTAGTTATTTATTTTTTAGCTTTCTGTCGGGGGCGCTGCCAGTGCTGGCAAGTGGCGAAAATTAAAAGCGAAAACTAGAAAACAACCTTCCAAATTGTTGCGCCAAGTTGACGTTCCAGTTCTCCAGTTCAGGGAGCGAAGCGCACGCTCTGCTGCTTCCATGACTGGTTTCAAGCCATGATGCAATTGTTGTCGTTGTTGTTGGCCAGTTTTCGGCATTTGGCATTTGTGTGTTCGGAATTCAATGGAATGCCAAGCCAACAATGACGCCAACTTGATTCGGTTTGCCGTTTTTTTTTTTTTGTTTTTTTTTTTACTTTACGTTGGCCCGCTGCAATTTTCGTTTTGCTTTGGGAGCCTGGAGGTCGTCGCTATTCTTCAACGTCTCTAAATGGCTTTCCCAAGCGGCTTATGGACAGCGCCGAATCACCTGAGCTGCGTCAATGACTCAACACATGGCCAATTGGGCAATTGTCTTTCGAGGCCCGGAAGCGTTAAGCGCGAATTGCATTCTCCCAGGCTCGTCTTGTGCTTGAATTGGCTGCGAGATTGTCTCTTTGTTGCTGCTGTAGAGATACGAATGTAGAAATTCCATAGCTTGTGGTTCAAATGGTTCCAAGAGCCCAAATCGTGAATCTAGATATAGAATTGATGGAAATATTTCATTCTCGCGACTAAATCATATTAACAAGTCAGCGTAACTAGAGCTACAAATTTGCATGCGGTATTAGCTCATAAATTGTAAACGAACCAATTCAAGAAATGTTAAGTCAAGAAATAACATTTATTTTTCCAATAACTGCATTTAAAGATAACTAAATATAAATATAACCCAATACGTGAACCTAGGTATAGGATTGATGGAAATATTTCTTTCTCTCGACGAAATCAGATTAACAAATCAGCGTAACTAGAGCTACAAATTTGCAAGTGGAACTAGTTCAAGAAATGTTAAGTCAAGAAATAACATTTATTTTTCCAATTGCATTCAAATATAACTAGACGAGTTCGCATTTAATGACCAAAAATATGAACTAGTTCATAAAAAAACTACATAAATAATATTTGGAACTAGCTCTTTTGTTGCTCATAGAAAAATAACGGTTATTAAACCATGAGCCACTTTAAGCATGAACATTAATTTTAATAATATTAATAAATATTCGTATTATATTTTAATAATGAACAAGTAGAACTAGTTCCAAAATCTGTGAAATTGTTGATAATTAAATGTATTTAAGATTTCATATTAACGCTCTTTCCTATTTCTTTTTGTGCGTTTCCAGGAAGCGGACTCCTGGGTGGCCGTGCATCATCTGCAGACGCAGTCGGGCATTTTGGATCCCGATGATTGTGTGCGCGATGTGGCCGATGATCGGGAACAGATATTGGCCCACTTTGAGGACTCTGGGCCCGATCCAGGCGTGCCGCAGGGCGGCGGCGATGGCGCCTCGGGCAGCTCCTCGGTGGGCACGGGCTCGCCGGACATCTTTCGTGATCCGACAAACACAGAGGCGCCCACGCGCGATCTGTCCACGCCGCACATTGAGGTGACCAGCACCACGTCCGGTCCACTGGCCGGCCTCGGCGTGGGCCTAATGGTGCGTCGCAGCAGCGATCCCAATCTGCTCGCCTCGCTCAAGGCGGAGGGCGGCAACAAGCGCTGGTCGGCGGCAGCGCCGCACTATGCGGGCGGCGACTCGCCGGAACGACTGATGCTAGACAAGGCCGGTGGCCAGCTGTCGCCGCAATGGGAGGAGGAGGACGACTCTGCGGCACAGTTGAAGGAGCAATTGCTGCAACAACAGCAACAGCCACAACATGCTGCTGCTGCTGCTGCTGCTGGTGGTGCTGCTGCAACGGGCGCCCATCAGCCATTCGCCCGCTCCGGCCGGCTGTCCATGCAGTTCCTGGGCGACGGCAATGGCTACAAGTGGATGGAGGCAGCCGAGAAGCTGCAGCACCACCAGCACCAACAGCCGCTGCCCACATCGCTGCCGAACAGCGCCTACTCCAGCAAATCGCTGCCGCGCGAAAGCAAACGCAAGGAGCCGCTGGGCCAGGCATACGAGTCCATACGCGAGAAGGATGGCGAGATGCTGCTCATTATTAACGAGTACGGCAGTCCGCTCGGTCTGACGGCCATGCCGGACAAGGAGCACGGCGGCGGGCTGCTTGTGCAGCACGTGGAGCCCGGCAGTCGGGCCGAACGTGGCCGCTTGCGTCGCGAGGATCGCATTCTCGAGATCAACGGCATCAAGCTGATCGGCCTGAGCGAGTCCCAGGTGCAGGAGCAGCTGCGACGCGCCCTCGAGTGCTCCGAGCTGCGCGTGCGCGTCCTACGCGGCGATCAGCAGCGCCGCCAGCAGCAGCGTCGCGACTCCAAGGTCGCCGAAATGGTGGAAGTGGCCACCGTTTCGCCCACACGCAAGCCGCATGCCGCTCCGGTGGGCACCTCCCTGCAGGTGGCCAACACACGCAAGCTGGGCCGCAAGATCGAGATACTGTTGAAGAAGGGGCCCAATGGCCTTGGCTTTTCGGTGACCACGCGTGACAATCCGGCGGGCGGGCATTGTCCCATTTACATCAAGAACATTCTGCCACGCGGCGCGGCCATTGAGGACGGCCGCCTCAAGCCCGGCGATCGTCTGCTCGAGGTCGACGGCACGCCCATGACCGGCAAGACCCAAACGGATGTGGTGGCCATTCTGCGCGGCATGCCCGCCGGCGCCACGGTGCGCATTGTCGTCTCCAGGCAACAGGAACTGGCCGAGATGCCCGTTGGCGTAAGTTCTTTCTCTATTGTCAATCTCAGTCCACGTGAGCTGAAACTAACGTCATTATGTTTGCAGCCGCCGCAACCGGAACCAGTCGAGAAGGCGCCGCCAGCTGTGACGGTTCCCGCTTCCGCTCCGATTCCGGTGCAAAAGTCGAGCAGCGCCCGTTCGCTCTTTCAACAGCAGCAGCTGCAGCAACAGGCGCAGCTCAATGAATCTCAGCACTTTATTGATGCGGGCAGTGAATCGGCGGCTTCCAATGTAAGTGATTTTTTTCATGGAACTAGTTCCAGCGTTTGGTAACCGATTGATCAAGTTAAGGTAGACAATAGATTCTAGCTAATTAACTTAATCAACTAAATTCAGCTGGGATTCAGGTTCAAAATGGGTAGCGTGTACTAGTTCCAAGCTAGCAAATGTTCCGGTTCCAATGGTTCCCTAACAAGAACTACAAACTTTAGTGGGCATTGAGTGCATAATTTGGGATAAGAACCAGAATGAATATGCTGTATATCAGCTAAAAGAAGGAACTATTATATTGAGAGCTACTTAAGGGAACTTACTCACTTACTTTTAATACGAACTAGTTCATCGGCAGTAACTATTCATCAGCATAAACTGAAAGGAACTAGATAGCAGCTATGCAATTAGTTAATACGCAGAAAATAGAAAACCAGCTCATAAAAAGCAATTGGGAAGAACTAGTTCAGAAGAAAGAACTAGTTTATTGACAGTAAATTGGATAAGTTTTTCATGAGTATTAATTGAAAACTGTTCTCGGATTAAAAAGTCTGTGGTTTTATTTGGAATTGGTATTTCGAATAGGTATAAAAACAGGGCGTGTTCCAGCTCATTTAGACGAAATTGACGTAAGAGAACCAGTTCATTCATAAATTGTAAAGGACTTAAGTACATAAAAAGAACTAGTCCATAGGATGCGGCATATATAGAAAATGCAAATCCGTTCGAAATCGAAACGTTGATGGAATAAAAAAAACACAGCGGATCACAGTGCATGCGAACTAGTTCATTACGAATAATAAGCCATCATTTGCTCTGCTTAACTAATCCTCCCACTCCTCTCTGGCAAAACAGGACAGTCTGCCGCCGAGCAGCAGCAGCTGGCATTCGCGGGAGGAGCTGACACTGCACATTCCCGTCCACGACACCGAGAAGGCTGGCCTTGGGGTCAGTGTGAAGGGCAAGACGTGCTCCAATCTAAACGCATCCACGCCCAGCAGCAGCAGCAACAACAGCAGCATGAAGCACGACGGTGATCTGGGCATATTTGTGAAGAACGTGATCCATGGCGGCGCCGCGTCACGGGACGGGCGCCTGCGCATGAACGATCAGCTGCTGAGCGTGAATGGCGTCTCGCTGCGCGGCCAGAACAATGCCGAGGCCATGGAGACGCTGCGTCGCGCCATGGTCAACAATCCGGGCAAGCATCCGGGCACCATTACCCTGCTGGTCGGACGCAAGATCCTGCGCTCGGCCAGCTCCAACGATATACTGGAGCACAGCCATAGCCATAGCAACAGCAGCAGCGGCAACAGCAACAGCAACAGCAACAACAATAACAGCAGCTCCAATGCCAGCGACAACTCTGGCGCCACGGTCATCTACTTGAGCCCGGAGAAACGTGAACCGCGCGGCAGCGGCAACGGACCGGGCAGCTCCGGCAGCGATATGAATAGGTAAGCTACTGAAGATACAATTATCATTATCCACTCATGACGCACACTCTCATTTCCAGATGGAGCAATCCCGTTTTGGATCGTCTAACCGGTGGCATTTGCTCCACAAACTCAACGCAGCCAACACAACAACAACACCAGCAGCAGCAACAGCAGCAGCAGCAATCGCAGGCGCAACAGCGCCGTGTGCCCCCGCCCCCGCTGGGCGGCAACAATGCGGGATTGCGCAACGAGAGCTACTATATGGCCACCAATGACAACTGGTCGCCGGCGCCGCTGCAGCTGCAGCTGCTCAATGGGCATGGCAACACGGCGCTGCTCATCGAGGACGACGCGGAGCCCATGTCACCGTAAGTTGCCGCCTTTGGCTTGAGCTGGCTCTTGTTAATCTTGTTCCTTATTCGGACTGTTTGCAGCACGTTGCCGGTGCGCGCACACGATGGCCAGCACTGCAACGCGAGCAGCGCGAACACATCGCAGACGAGCGCCGGCATGGGGCAGGCCGTTGGAGGCGTTGGAGGCGCTGGAGGCGGAACGGCAGCCGTGGCGGGCAGTTTCGATGCGACATACTCGTCACAGCTGAGTCTGGAGACGAACAATTCGGGCGTGGAGCATTTCTCGCGCGATGCTTTGGGCAGGCGCAGCATTTCGGAGAAGCATCATGCGGCGCTGGATGCACGCGAAACGGGCACCTATCAGCGCAACAAGAAGCTGCGCGAGGAACGGGAACGCGAACGTCGCATTCAGCTAACCAAATCGGCCGTCTACGGCGGCTCCATTGAATCGCTGACGGCGCGCATTGCCAGCGCGAACGCCCAAATGGCGGCAGCAGCGGCTGGCTATAAGCACGCCAAGACCAGCTCGCATATTGAGCAGCGGGAACAGCAGCTGCTGGCCGCCGAGGCGGAGGCGCGCGACAAGCTGGGCGATTTGGGTCCATCGCTGGGCCTCAAGAAGTCCTCCTCACTGGAATCGCTGCAGACCATGGTCCAGGAGCTGCAAATGTCCGATGAGCCGCGGGCTCATCATGCGTTGCGCGCACCACGCGGACGCGGACGCGAGGATAGCCTCCGTGCCGCCGTTGTCAGCGAACCGGATGCAAACAGTGAGCAGCAGCCCAGCCCATGGCGGCGCACTTTAAACTGATTTCGACTAACTTTTGCAATTTGCTTTCAGAGCCGCGCAAGACCTGGCTGTTAGAGGAGGGCGATCACGAGGGCGGCTTTGCCTCGCAGCGCAACGGACCCTTCCAGAGCTCCCTCAACGATGGCAAGCACGGCAGCAAGTCGCGCGCCAAGAAGCCGAGCATATTGCGCGGCATCGGGCACATGTTTCGCTTTGGCAAGAATCGCAAGGATGGCGTTGTGCCCGTCGATACCTATGCCGCATCCTCGATTGTATCCTCGACGCCGCCAACAACTGGTCAACAGCCGCACCAGGCCCACCAGCATCATCAGCAACAGCAGCAAATTCCAGCCGCTGCGCTTGCCGCACTGGAACGAAATGCCAAGCCGCCAGCGTATCAACCGCCGCCGCCGCTGCCAGCACCAAATGCAGCTGGCGGCGGTGGCGCAGCCGCAGCCGCATTGCCAGGCGTGGCAGCTGCCACCGGAGGCGGCAACGGCGGCGGCGGCGGCACGGGCACGCTTAACGGTGGCATACATCAGAATGATATATTCAATCATCGCTATCAGCATTATGCCAACTATGAAGATCTGCACCAGCATCAGATCAGGTGAGCGGCTGCTTGCATTTACATTCAACTCCTAACTTCCCATTTGTTATACTACATTACAATTTATTCGTTTATCTATAAGAGGTGCTGGCTAACATTCAACTAACTTTCGGTGTGTACAAATGTTTGTTCTACGGTCTGCTGTGCTAATATGCCAAAGATTTTCAGAGTTAGAAAACCCTAAGAAATGCAAATGCAAATGCAAAGATTTAAGATTTTCATTGCAACGTGATTTATAAATGGCTTAAATATTTTTTAGCAAGTGGAGTCTGAAGAAAATATCAGAAAAGGTTTTTGTTCTTTAAAAATTAACAACGAGAATCAAAAATTTCGAAAATTATTGAAATGTATTTCACCAAGTTTTGCGGCTCGTACAAATGAGACTTGGCTTAAGCTCAGCATGATATTCAGATTTCTTTGCAAAGTGATTTACAAATAATTTAAATATTTTTCTTTTATAAGAAATATATTTTTATATAAAGAAAAAGCAGCTAGTGTAGAGTCTGGAAAAACAAAATATCAGAAACGGTTTTTTGTTCTTTAATTATTTACAAATCCACGAAAAAAGAGAGCGAAAACTTCGGAAATTAAAAAAATGTATTTGGGCAAGATCTGGGCTTCGTGATAAGTTGGCCAAAAGTTGAATTTTCCTACTTATTTTTGAAATGTTATGTTTCTATTTATGTGGCTATAACTGTTATTCAGTGTTTGTGTATTTATTAACTCGTCTCTGTGTCATATATTTCTCTCTCTTTCTACTCTGTGTACCGTGCACCATATATGTTCGTATCTCTCTTACTTGTTCATACACTACTCACACAACAACAACAACACTGCGAAAACAACAACAACACACATCATGTTCATACTCAATATTAATGCATTAACCAACACTGGACACGACAGCGATGGCGTTCAAGAGACGCTCTCGGAGTCGACGATCGAGTGCATGCGACAGCAGGTGATCCGGCAGCGCATCAAGGTTGAGGCCGAAAGGTAACACACACACACACACTCTGACTAACACACATGGTTTTGGATAACATATGCCGCACCACACACGAACACACACGCACACACACGCACACACATGCAGCCCACATTTGTATTATATGCGAACCTATGCTTTGTACGCTTTTGCAGTCGCCGTCATCAGCATTACCATTCGCAGCGCAGCGCCCGCTCCCAGGACGTCAGTATGCATTCCTCATCCAGCCCGCAGCAGCCACCACTGCCGCTGCCCCCCTCCGCGGCAGCCGTTGCCGCAGCAGCAGCAGCAGCAGCACATCAGTCACATCAGCAATCCAACGGACTGCGTCCCATGAGCAGCTACTACGAGTACGACACCGTGCAGCAGCAGCGCGTCGGCAGCATCAAGCACAGCCACAGCCATAGCCATAGCCATGGCCATGGACATCACAATGGCAGCTCGTCGTCGCCCATCAGCGTGAATGTGGCACAGCCGCACTGGAAGGCAGCGGCGCTCAATGGCTATTCGCCGGCCTCGTTGAACAGCAGCGCACGCAGCCGCGGACCGTTCGTCACCCAGGTGACCATACGCGAGCAGACCGGCATGCCGCAGACGCTGGCTCAGTCGCAGTCGCAGTCGCAGCAACCCACCTATCAGACCGTGCAAAAGATAGCGACAGCACAGTCGCAATATGGCAGCGCTGCCGGCGCCCAGCCGCATGCGTCCAAGGTGTGACTATAGGTGCTGGCGCATGCGCGCGCCACACGCGACGTCCTCGTGGAGGGCCAGCACGGTCGCCATTCGGAGCTGAGCGAGGTGGAGGTCTTCTACTATGCCACCGAGTGCTGACTCATTCCACTAGGCAGCTCAACGGGCGGGGGACCGAGGGGTTAAAGGTCGCGTGTGAGTCGCAAGCGGCCGGCAAAATGCAAAATGCAAAATGCAATCAACTGGAAAGCAGTTTGTTTATTTTTTTTTTGTTTGTTTTGTTTTGTTTTATAAATATAAATAAAATAAAATGAATTATAATTTTTTTCATCATTTGACAAGGGCAACATACCCACAAACACACACACACACACACACACCCACACACACATGCTTATAGTTAAGCTCATTAAAAAATACATTATACAATAAAAGTATTCCACGTGAAGCGCATATTGAAGAGCAGCAAATGTTACTTTATAATATAAAGAATAAATATTCTAATTTCAAATATTAAATTAAAGCAAAATGAAGTGTTAAATTAAAGAAGAAGAAAAAGGCAATGCACTGCGCTTAAATTAAGCTAAACATTTATATTGTATTGTATTAATAGCTAAGTCTAAGTCAAAGACCATGTAAATAATTATTAAATTTAGTTTCTATTGCGCGCGCACTTACGATGAGAGTTAATTGAAAAACAAAATATCATTTCATACGACAGCTGCATTCGAGTCGCAAAAAACTTCATCATAAACAGACATTTGTTAAAATAATATAATATACATATATATATATATATGCTAAATTTAAAGCTATTGGCTTGTATACGAACATTAAAATACACTTTCAATTGTATTTTGGCGCTTGAACTAAGCCAAAATCATGCTGTAAATATATATAACTGGCATACACGTATATATATATTTAGACATACACATATATTATTAAAAATGTTTTTTTTTTCGTTTAGCTTTAAAGCAGACGCCATTTTGTATGCAAAAGTAAAAGTTTAGAAGTAAAACTTGAAAGTCCCAATAATTTTTTTTTTATCTATATATTATGATGATATATCGTATA
This sequence comes from Drosophila borealis, assembly GCA_035045885.1. NCBI lineage: Eukaryota > Metazoa > Arthropoda > Insecta > Diptera > Drosophilidae > Drosophila > Drosophila borealis. The sequence goes on along the minus strand of JAWNOR010000047.1, from coordinate 1,701,061 downwards.
TTGAACTAAGCTAAACTTAAATGCGTATAAATATTACTTAATTATGTGTTAGCATAAAACAAATGTTGTGCAGCCAAAACTGGCTTCGACACACAACATTTGGGCGCTTATCGCGACAACTTCATATTAGATATCGTATAATAATAAAATCATACACATACGCTACATATTGTAATAATTGTGTATTTTGTATATTGCAAAATTCTGTTGCGCATTAAATAACTAAGTTTCAATACTATATCAGTATAAGAGCGTTGCGATTTCCATTTTGTGTGGATCCTTGGATCTAGGTTTTCATATATACCAATGTGCTCTTTCAGCCTGTGGATCTTTGGATTTATAATCGATGATATACTGTATATATAAATGCGATATATGTTGCATCAAATATAAGATCTCAGTTATAATTCCTAAAAGTCCTACAAATTTAAAGATTTTAGGCAGATTATGTTGGGATAACTAGGTATTGTCAGAAGCTCACCCTGTTCATTTTTAAAATCGAGTAAGAATATGCCCTGAAAATTAATTGTTATCTAAAGAAATTTTGATTTCTGTTCTTCTGATAGTTTTTGTTGATCTTTATACCCCTAATCCTTGTAATATGGGTAAGAAATGTGTCATTTATCTTCTGCAAATGCAATTCAAGCATCTGCGATTCCAAAATATCTGTATGAACGTGTTCTTGGAAACTACAAAAGCTAGATACTTGAAATTTTAAATAAACATTCGAGTATATTTGAATATTGAACGAGTTTATCATTCTGAGTCGAAAGCTCGCAGCATTTCGATAATATCCATAAAAATCTAGACAAGGGCAAAACTCAAAAATTAGAAGAAACTTATTGGTAGATTTTCGTATCGTATATACAAAACTTCAGTCTTTGAATACCTGCCCCAATAACTTTAATATTGACATAATTTTAAAGCTGCCCTGCAAGTTGCATAACGATCGGACTCTAAACACCGATGCTATTCAAGAATATATTTTGGTCAATTTCGCTCGTCTTCCGAGTATTGGTAACAAGATATGTTTATATCTGGAAAACCATATGTACATGAAAAAAACTAGAAATTAGTATTAGGAAAATTTTGTGAACAACTCAAAACAAATATCAAAGTCTCTCATTATGTTGTTGTTGAATTGCCACTGAAATCAAATTTATTAACATATAACGCGTAAAAATGGAAACAGTTAAAGGCATATTTCAAGTACTTACCGCGGAATGTGATTCAACGTGGCTTTGAGTAACTCTCGAATGAGGAAGCCAAGCGTGTATAAATACCAGATGCTTGTTTATTTGGAGACACGCTTGGTTACCTTTGACTTCTTGACTTTGGTATCGGCGGACTTTTTGTTTTGGGCTTGCTTCTTGAGCTTTGCCGCTGGCTTGAATCTGGTTGCCACATTGGGAGCTGTGATTGGAACTGCACCGCTCACCAAACGCCTCACGAAACTCTTATTCCTTCGCTGCGGACCAACTGCAGCTGCAGCAGCTGCAGCAGCAGCAGCAGCAGCTGTTGGCGTGGCCAATTTGGAGAGCTTTCGCGGCTTTGGCAGCTCGACGGGCGTCAGCAGGGTAAAGTTCTTCAGGGAGTCCTGGCTGGGCGTCTTGGTCCACCGTTCGCTGGTTTTGAATATGGGCGAAACTGTTTGGATTCAAATGGAAATCAATGCAAATACTCACTCCGGCATGCCGCTGGGCGGTATTACCACATCCAGGACATTATCAATGAGGCGCGTCTTCAGAGTACAATCGTTTTTGGTCGTCGAGTGTATCGACGGTGATGTATTGATCTCGATTAGCCACGGCTTCAGATTGTTATCGATAATGATATCATAGCCGTAGACCTCAAAGCAATGCCGATCATTGGCCATCACCGGCGCGACAGCGTCCAAAGAATGCCGTATCGTCTCGGAGATGCGGCGAGAGAGCTGCTTTGAGACACCCTCGCCACGTATGCTGTCCAAGTAGAGGCAGAGATTCTGCATGGACCACTTGCCGCCGTGTATCGTATTGTACTCCTTCTGAAACAGGTGGATGATGGGTCATTTAGCTGGGATCGGAATCCGAATTATACATAGATCGATCGACTTACAACATTATTCTTTTGAATGCTAACATTCGTGAGATGCATGAACACGTTGTCGATCTCGGTTTGGTCGTATCTCTGGGTGCAAAATCGACAGAAGCCCTCATTATACAGATATGCCTTTATCGGATTGAATGTGGTCACCAGCACGTAGAGGCGGAGATCGAATTTCTTGCCGCCAATCAACAGGGGATTATCAATGTATTTGGAGATGACGCAGGTGTCGCGATGAAAGTGCGGATAGAATGTGCGCGCCTCGTAGGCGAATCTCTTCAGCTTGGACAGTTTGTTGATCAAATAGATGCCAACACCTTGCGACTTATCGGAGGGCTTAACGATCCACGTTCTGGCTGGATTCTTATGGAACTCCTCCACAAACAGATTGTAGTCGGCGGGCAGTACAAATGTCATGGGTATTATATCCAGGTGCATATAGCGTGTGCCGCCGATGCCCAGCTTTGTATTATTTGGATGGGTCTCCGCCAAGGCGTCGCCCTTTCGCTCCAAGTCCTTCCGATAGCGTTTGATGTTCTTCACCAACAGATCCTTGCGCGACAGCTCCATCGAGTTGGGGAAATGATTGATCATTCTGCAGGAGATCTACATTTACATCTACATCTACAGCTACATCTAGATATCTAGATATCTGGATATCTATAGCTAGATCTACACGTGTTCCACATACTCACTGATCGGAACGCATTCGATAGGGATGATCGACCCCAAAGATGTAGCGACAGTTCTGGGCGCACGCCCAATACAGATTCCATTCGCCATCGAAGGCGGGCACCTTGTGCCAGCCCCTTTTCTGGAAATTGTTGATCAGCGCCGTCTTGTCACAGTCGGTGCTATAGTATACACAATGGCGCTCCTTGCGGGGCCAGGGTCTCTCCTTGGACACCAGTCCAAAGACCGGCAAGGGCAGCTTCGTCTTGCTGCTGCTGCTCCTCGGCTCCACGTCTCTGTTGTTGCTGCTGCTTTTCACCTTTTTGAATCGACTTTTCATATTTGTAACTCTGTAACTGTGAATTTTCGCGACTTTCAATTTGGAATTTTACGTTCGCTCGAATGTTCCAAAATGGTTCTGGATAATTAACTATTCAAAAAAAAAAACGAATTTTTTTTGTGGCTTTTTATAAAGAAAACATGTGCTCTATCTACGTATGGATTACTTATAATACTAATTGTTATTTTCTCAATTAAATTTCAAAAATTATACGGCCTGCTGCCTCAATTAAGAAAAAGGATAAAAACAGCAAAAAGCTTGGAGCAGAGTTGAGGCCAAAGCATAAATGGCCTTCTATTAATATGTATGGAGAGAGAGAGAGAGAGGGAGAGCGACAGAGAAAATCAAGGTGGTATCAAGGGTCCCGAGCCGAACCCTGAACTGATCCTGTTTTCCAAAAAAAAACACCATAGCGAATCATATTTATACCATGAACCAATTGAAAATGGGTAAAAAGGGTATTATGTATTTGTGCAAATGTAACAGGCAGAAGAAAGCATCTCCGACCCTATAAAGCATATATATTCTTGATCAGCATCAATAGCCGAGTCGATCTAGCCATGTCCGTCTGTCTGTCCGTATGTATGAACGCAAGGATCTCAGCACCTTTAAGAGCTAGAGACTTGAAATTTTAGCTGTAGGCCCTCCTAGTCCCCGCGCAGATCGAGGATCGAGTTTGTTTCCGATATTCGATAACTTTCCCCGTTTCCAAGTAATCGATAAAAATCGAAATCGAAATTCTGTTTTCTGGGCAATTTCGGTAAATAATAAGAGCTAGAGTCACCAAACTTGACATGTAGCTTCTAGAATAGTATATCTCTATATATATAACTGTTTGTCCTGACTGACTGACTGATTGGTGATCAACGCACAGCCCAAACCGTAAGAGCTAGGAAGCTGAAATTTTCACTGTAGCTACCTTATATGATGTAGGTGCACGTTGAGACGGGGTTTCGGGAAATTCCACCCGCAAGTGTGGAAAAAGCGCGAAAAACGTTTGTATGTAACTTTTTTGTTTACCATCCGATCAGCCTCAAACTTATTTTCAAAGATCTTTGTTCAAATTTATTTGAGGGGTGTTTCACACTTTTAGGAAAATCGGTTCCTCCTTGGTGGAAATGGAGGTCAAAGATTTGGTGGGTGCCGTTTCGCGCTCAAATTCATTTCCAGAGATCTATAAGAAAAATCACTTGATACGTGTTTCATACTTTTCGCAGAATTCAAACTTCTTAGGGGGGAATGCGATTTAAAGATTTTTTGGGCAAAGTTTTAAGTTGTGTCCGATTTGCTTCAAACTTATTTTCATAGCTCTACATAAGAATGTAATGAATACTTGTTTCAGCGATTTGGCAAATTCCACTCGCAACAGTGGTAAATTGGCGAAAAACGTATGAAAGTTATTTGTTTACCGTCCGATCAGTTTCAAAATCATTTTAAATTTGTTTGAGAACATTGATTTTATAACATACGTGCCACGGGCAAGGCCGGGTAATACCCGCTAGTATACATATATAAAGAATCTTTGCTTTTATACCTATCGCCTGTTGGATGAAGAGGGTTCAGGGTATCCCCTAGTCCCTCCCGACTACAACCTCTTACTTGTTTTATAAATATATTTTTTTGCTTAAAATAAAAACCTTCAAAGGAAGACCCAGGATTAAAGACAAAGCAAGGTTTTAACTCGCACCTGGATTCGGGCACATGATTCCTGTCACCGTCCGATTGGATAAGCTTCTGAGTGCTATCATCATAATGATCGACAAATAGGAGCCGATGTTTGTTTCATCTATTTGTGCATTAGCGAATCGGCCAACAAAGAGCTACTTTATATAGATATTGTGCAGGAGTGCATATAGAAACGGGGCAGCTGTGCAAATGCAAACAATTGGGAATCGTGTGTGTGTGTCCAGCTGATCAAGTATTTGCATGATCGCCGATCATTAGATCCCATTATGCATGGCCCGAAACTTGCTCAATGGGAAAGCGAAAGTGTTAATGCCATTTAACGCCCATTGACAATTACAATGGACGCATTCTACACGGGTTTGCGCCAAAGATGAGCGCATCGAACGTTCTTTTTTTTTCGTTTTTCGTTTTGCCATTTATTTTTCGGGCTATTAAGTTTGGGGTTCCGGCTTGGGTTCTAAGGGTGAGCACCGCGTGTCAGTTGACCACAGCTAAACAAATTGACTTTGACATGTTTGCAGCATTTGGTACTGAGGCCGAGTTCGGCTTGTCGGTTGCTCATCAAGCAATTCACACGTTTGACCAATGTCCGCCAAAAGGGCAACCGGAGGGGGCGCCAGAACAATGGTCGGGCATTGTGCCCGCCCTCGACCGTGCTGGCTATAAATGCCCGACGGCGGTCAGCAAAGTTCAACAGTCAGCCAGCACAAGGTGTCCAGTCAAGTGCAGATTCAGCCAGCAGCAGCAGCAGCAGCAGAGCAACATTCGTGGATAAACCCAGCCTCGACTCCGGAAACAACATGAAGATCTATGCTCTAACTTTGCCCGTGCTACTGGCGGCCACTCTGGTGGCGCCCGGCGGGGCGACCTTCAGCAAGCTGGGCCTGGTGCTGGGCGGCGCTGGCGGCGGCTATGGCGCTGCCTATCCATATGCGGGCGCCGGCTACGCCGGTGGCTACGGTGGTGGCTACGGCGGTGGCTACGGTGGTGGCTACGGCGGCGGTTACGGCGGCGGTTACGGCGGCGGCGGCTACGGCTATGGCAATGAGAATGTGGTGAAGGTGATCAAGGTATCGGTGCTGCCCAGCGGTGGCTATGGAGGCGCAGGCTATGGCTCTGGCTATGGCGGCGGCTTTGGAAGCGGCTTTGGAGGCGGGCTTGGCGGCGGCTATGGCGGCGGACTTGGCGGCGGCTATGGCGCTGGTTACAGCAGCGGTGGCTTTGTTGGCGCTGCGCCAGCCATATCCACATCGGCGGTGGTCACGCCCGTGGTCACGTCCGTGGCCACGCCGGTCATTGCCGGCGGCGCTGGCTATGTGGGCGGCGGCGGCTTTGGCGGCGGCGGCTTTGGCGGTGGCTATGGAGGCGGCGTCCCTCTGACCGCTTCCTATGGCTTTGGCTCTGGCTACGGTGCCGGCGGCGGCTTTGGACTTGGATTTGGTGCGCCTGCTGCTGCCTTGGGCGGCGGTGGCGGCTGGTGCTAGAAAGCGACTTGTTTATATTTTCTTAAATATAAACTCCATTTTTTTTTGTAACTATAATTAAACGAATGTAATATAAAGAGAAAGAACTTTGTAAGCAATTAAATATGTGAATCGAGCCATGTAAAGTAAACTTTTTGTCAGACGACGCATTTGTTGTCGATGCTCGCGCAATTGAGTTTCATAATGCGACGATTACCAAATCTCTGGGCCAATACGCCAACAATACGCCCCAGCCCAAGATGTGCCACAATGCGTTGACCTTCATTGCGAATGGGCGGGCGAGAAATGAAATTGAGAGTAGACTCTAGACGCTAGACTCTACCCGCCCGGCGAGCTGGAGAGCTGCCGGCACGCACAGCAGCAGCCGCAACGCACTCAATGTGGACACATTCACTTAGCTCACAATAGTCAAATGGTAATGAAGTGCCAACCGGGCATAGCCAAGCCCAAACCCAAACCCAAACCCAAAACCAAACCAAAGCAACGAAAAATAAAAAGTGGCCCAAGAATAAAGTACGCAACTTGGCTACAAATTGCCGCAAGTCTGTGCTGCGGCTAAAAACTTGAAATCCGGCAATGTGTAAATTGGCTATGATTTCATATTTGCCAAGTTCGGCGAATGACGGAGCTGTTTAAAAGCCACACGATGTACGCTAACTGAACACTGTCAAATAGCCAAACTTCTAGTTGGGCTTTTTCTTCTCCAATCGAGTTGATCCCATATTTGTCCAGATCTGTTGCAGTCCGGGCTGGAACATTTTTAAACACTTTCTTGAAACGAACCGCTTATTTTTTACTAAGAGCCAAACCTTAGACCTGAGCAGGTGCCTAAAGCACAACCGAAACGAAACATATTTCTAATAATGTATGCTATTTTTGATTCAATACAATAAACAAACAAACAAATAAAAAAAAAAAAAAATATTTCTAAGAAAATAGTATTTGCTTTAAAATAAATAGCTTTAAATGGAATTTTGGAATGGAATACTTGAAGCTGATGCGAATCTTAGGTCGAACCACTGATAATTTATATGGGCCCTGCTTTTATACAATCATTTGAAATGTACGCATTAGGTTTAGCTACAAAATGAAAGATACTTGATCTGTAAATACGATTTTAGAAGCTCTAGCCTTTAAAACCTAAGAGATATGCTTAAATGCAGGATTTCGATATCCATTCTTATCGATTGATTGGAAACGGGAAAGTAGGACAGTTATTGATTATCGGAAACAAACTCATACTGCACGGGCAATAGGACGACTTACGTTAAAGTATCTAGCTCTTATAGCTCTGGTCGGAAGGACGGATAATAGGATAGACAGACGGACACGGCTAAATCGATTCGCCTGTAGATGCAGATCAGGTATATACATATATATATATATACTTTATGGGCTGGGAGATGCTTCCTTTTTTAATGGGTTCAGGGTATAAAAAGCGAACTACTCTATTCAAAGGATTATTCATAAAATCTTAACCCGTAAATAAATAGAATACATTTTGTTGGTTTTGGAAGATTTTAATTGCTCATATTTTGTTTAAGTCTGTCTTGAACGTACGTACGCCAAATTTATTTGGTCTCAGTGCCCGTTTTCACTAATTACAGCGATTAACTAAACCAGGTCCATGCTTTAGTTGCGCTACCTTTGTGAACTGAGCTAAAACTGAAACCAGTTGATTTCTGTAGCTTGTTAAGGTTATGAAAATGTTGCACGCGTCGCCCAGAACCCGGCGGCATCTGTTGTAAAATTGTTATGCGAATCGATTTGCATACACGTTTTGGCCAAAAGCGAGCCGCCAGCGGAACGTAGCTAATGGGCCTTAGGCCCGGGTCCATGGTGGAGCACCATTGTGCGCCCTTTCTGAGCTGCGAACGTGGCTTACATTTCAGACCTGACTTGACTTTCAGTTGACTTGGGATCTGTTTGCACAGCGTTTTGGCCGCTCGGTTAGCACAGCGAGTCACAATTTAGCCAGAGCCAGAGCCATAGCCCAAAGCCAAGCTGAAGCCAAAGCGGTAGCTACGTGCAGCCGGGCCCAAGATCTGGCCTGAATGAACGGCAATACGAGTGTGAGCACGAGTACGGGCTCCCCTGTATACACAGCACAGAGATCTAGACGAGCGTGTGCGGGTATGTATGTGGATAGATGTGTGCACTGCTCAAAAATATACATACGAACATATATATTTATATTGCTTGCAATTGGGTGCCAAGGGAAAATCCTAATCGCGCGTGAAATGCAAATAAAATGTTTATTGCTCTTATAAAAAAACAAAATAAATTTTTATTAAAAATGAATAGAAAAAAACATTTTGAGGGTTGATCAAACTCTCGTTATTTTCGTTAAAAAAAGGCAGACAAAAATATGAAATTAAAAATTACTAGAACAAAATAAATAAAAATTAAAGAAAATAAGAAAAATTGAGAATAGAAAGTTTTGAACTTGCAAAAGCTCTTAAGCATATTGTATATTCTTTTAATGCTATCAATCTTTATCGGGAATCGAACCTAAAAAATACACTGCAATCTTAAAGATTCGAAATATTTCAAATAATCAATTCGCTTTTGTCCTACAGAATGCATTATTATTTTGCTTATTTAATATATAGATATATATTATCGATCTATTCTAGGTTTGTTCTCTTACAAAAGAAAACATTTTGTTATTTAGAGAAATAAGATAATATCTATATATAGATATTATTTCTTTCAGTGTAATGGCATTTTGGGAATTACCTGCGCTTCTTGCGAATCGTTTTGACGGCTGACGGCAAACCAAGTTTATTTGCGCAGAGAGGTGAGAAAATATCTCAGTTTATGGTTAAGTAGTTGAGTTGACAGACAGACAGACAGACAGACAGACAGACAGACAGACAGACTGACAGATAGCTGGATAGCTAATATAGTTACATACATAGAGATAGCTATATGGACGGATGGATGGCTGGCTGGATGAATGATTGTATGGATAGCCAGTTAGCTGGGGACGCGCCTTAGTTTTTGCCGCTTTGGTGTGGCCCATAAGTAACTATTTATGAATTAAGCAAACAGCTTGATGAGCTCCAAAGTGTCGCTGCCTGCTGCTGCTGCTGCTGTCGACGTTGACGTTGACGTTGACGTCGTCTGTCGATCGGGTCCAGCGCAGAGCATAAGATTTGTATTATTAGAACTACACACACACACACACACACACATGCACACGCACACCATAGCTCGCTAGAGGTTAGGGACAGCGACTCAGTCGCGACGCCGGCTGCTGCGTTGGCCTATAAATTTGTGCGTATCGGCATCTGGGGACATCAGTTGAGTTTTGTCTAGTCCAGGCAGTAGACGCAACCCCCCAAATAGTGCGCATTCCATTGAAGATGAAGCTCTTCGCTTGTATTGTTGTTGCCCTGCTGGCGCTCGGCACGCCCGCCCAAGCCTTCCTGGGCGCCAAGTTGGCTTTGCTGAGGGCCATTAGCGGTGGCGGCGGCGGCAGCGGCGGTGGCGGCTATGGCAACGGTGGCGGCTATGGCAGCGGCGGCTACTCGGGTGGATACAACCAGGGCTACTACACACAGCCCAGCCGTCCAGTGTACAACAACTATGGCGGCGGCTACAGCAGCAGCGGCAGCAGCAGCAGCAGCAGCAGCTATGGCGGCGGCTACGGCGGCGGCTACGGCGGCGGCTATGGCGGCGGCTACGGCGGCGGCTATGGCGGCGGCAACGAGCAGGTCATCAAGGTCATCAAAGTGGTGGAGCAGCCCCAGAGCTTTGCTCGTTCCAGCGGCGGCTATGGCGGCGGCTATGGCGGCGGCTATGGTGGCGGCTATGGCGGCGGCTATGCCGGCAGCAGCAGCTATGCCAATGCGGGCAGCTACTCTCAGGCCCAGGCTGTGCCTGCTGTGACCTACAGCGCACCGGCACCAGCTCCAGTTCCAGTTCCAGTTCCAGTTACATACGCGGCACCGGCGCCAGTTACCTACTCGGTGCCCGCACCACAGCCCGCCCCAATTAGCTACTCGGTGCCGGCACCGCAGCCCGCTCCGATTTACTCGGTGCCCGCACCACAGCCCGTGGTGCGTGTGCTGCCGGCGCCCGCGCCCGCGCCAATCACCTACTCGGTGCCCGCCCCGCAGCCCGTTGTGCGTGTGACCGCGCCCGCGCCCCAGCAGTACGTGAAGACCATCAAGGTAATTGTCGACGAGGACAACAGCGGCATCAACCGTGTGCCCAGCCCAGTCTATGGCGCACCCGCGCCAGCAGTCACCAGCTGGAGCAACGCTGGCGCCTCGGCAGGAGCCTACAGCAACGATGGCTGGCAGAACAATGGCGGCTGGCAGAACGGCGGTTCCGGCTACAACAATGGCGGCTGGAAGAGCGGCGGCATCTGGGAGAAACTGGCGGCCGGCTGCTAAGCGACGCGGCGATCTTTAAAAACTCTCCTCCCCCCCCAACCGCCCTCCCATACGGACTTGTTAAACTATCTAGCCTACGATCTGTGCACCTAAACTTACTCAACTGTTTATACATTTTTTTGTTTTTTTTTTTTGTTTAGTTTTAAATACATTGTCGCATACTTCTGCTCCCAATTTGTTTGCTTTCCTGTATTCCCAACCTATCTAATGCTGTGCTTTGGCCAGAATAAAAAGTCAACTTGTTGTGTAATATCCTCAATGAACGCTTTTCAAATAGGCGCAAATTGTTTTGACCTTATATGGTTATATAATCGAGAACTTGAATCACAGCCGTTGTTTCCCAAGTTGATTTTTCTTCTTTTTTTTTTTTTTTGGGTTATTTTTTTGTTTTGGGGTTTTTTTATTTTTTGGTCTTTGGGCCATGGGCGAGCTCGCGGTGTTCTACATAAGTATAGACAACACTTTGAACATATCAGACAATTTATCACCTAACTGCTAAATGTGATCAACTGCGGATGCTAACCAAGCTGCCAAGCTGCCAATCTGCCAATCATCCAAGCTGCCAATGACAATGACGTCCAGCTCCGTGGGACAGTTGCGAGCGGTGCCTAGTGCCATTTCGACAGAGATCACGGCAATGTCTATAAATAGAATCGAAACGTCAAAGTTGAAATATTTCTATGCTGTTGAAATCAGTGAGGAAATGTTTAAAACTTTTTTACAAAATCGATTTCTATCGACATTGTGGAATTGAGCAAATATATCAACAAGATAAAAGCAATATATACGATGGCTGGACGAATATACGAAAGGCTCCAGATACAAATCCCTAAAATGTATTTAAAAATATTTTGTTATAAAATCAATATTTATTGATAAGGAAATGTATCAAGAATATATGATGTACAAAAATCATATTCCAAAATTGAAATTTATCGATCTTATAAATTCATGAGAATAAAACCCCAGGATATCAACAATATATGATATACGATGCTCCAGCTTTATAACTAAGTTATTTTTACAAATATGCTTACCAAATCACAAGGCTCTAGCTTCAAAACTTAATTTCATTTAGAGGGAATTGGGAAAGAATGAATTAATCTGCATGTTATTCTCGAATCTACACACCAAGTTTAGTACTCTGCTCTACTTTTCCAATGGGCCAAAGAACCATGTCTCAAAACTGGCTTTTATCGATAATTATCAATTTCCCTAAATCGATATCGATATTGAACGATACCATGAAAATGGGAGATATCGAAAACAATGATAAAAATATAATTTCTAGTTTCAAACGGACGGATATAGCTAGATCGACACCGTTTTCCTGATCAGGAATATGTTTCAAGTCTTAAAGCTAGACGTATATAATCCGTAAGGGATCGGGAATGCTTTCTTTCGCGCAAAAGAGTTAACATAGCAAATTGGAATAGTAAAAGACTATATTCCAATTAAAAGTTTGTTGAGTGTATTTCAACGTTCACTCACGTCCATCAATTTTAAAAGCGATTCTTTTTTGTTTAAAGTTTGCCATGTTCGGTAAAGGCTTCAGTGGCTAAATACGATGCATTTTGTGGCTAGAAACGGCAGCATTGCTATCGCACTGGAACCAGGATTGCACGAATTGCAACCTAAACGGACGCACATCATTGGGATTGGGGCTAATCTTGCGTTTCTTGGCAGCTATGGAACAATAGTCTGCGCTATGCTTCCTCTTCAGGCAACTAGATCCACGGGCATCGCTACTCTTAATGCTCTCCATCGTTTGTGCTACATGCGGGTGGAGGCATATTTGAAAGTGGAACGGGCTGCGGCAATTATTCTCTGCATACCGTTTAAATATTTTAAAAATTTTCCCTTTTTTTGGTTTTTCCAAATTAAAAATATCACAAATTTTTAGAAAAATATGTACCTATGTGTTTTAGAATCAAAGTGAGAATGAAAACTTGAGATATATGCCAACACATTTTAATGAGCTGGACAGCTGGCTCAAGGCGTACTCGACTTTCCAATAAGTTGTCTTATTTAATAATAATAATAATAATTAAATAAATAAAATAATTGAAAGAGCTGCATTTTTATGACAATAACATTTGGGAATAATATTAATTATTTCTACAAAAATATTTATATCAAACTGAAGTCAAACGATTAATTTGTGTATTAAATTTGTTTTGTGTGTTTATTAAATTCAATTTTTAGTTTACAGCTGCCCGTTCTACTGAAAATATTGCAAGCCGTAAATATTTTCAAATAGAAATTGCGGGCTAAATTTGATCTATACCCAAAATTGGCATATACAAGGCAATTTTGGGTATATAAGTTAAATGTATACAATATACCTGGGTACACAAAAGTAATTTTTATTTTCTTTTGGCCTGTAGCCTTGTTTGGGCATATTTGATGAATTGTTCTATACAACTTTATGGCAGTCATACTAAATGTTTAATGCACTATTAAAATCCATAATACTTAGAAAATTGTCAATTTAAACACGAATTTTCTCCTACTATGCCATACCTTCTATATCATATGCCTCCTATGCGACAGTTTGGTAGGAAAATGTATACCTGTAAGGGTATTTGATTTTCGGTTTATATTTATAATTAAGATTCTCATTTTTCTGGTGATTCATGTTGCCAATCCTACCACATCCAGGGCATTTGTCAGTCGTATATTCTACGCTTTGATTGTCATTCGACCTTTGCATTGGCATTCAAGCGATTTGTTATGTTGGCATGTTTGTTGGGCAGCCACTTTGAAGCTAGTATCTGGAGTTCTCACGAGCTGATCGGCGTTCGCGTGCGTTGGGGGGTTGGCGCAGACAGAAGAAGATGTCAACGCTGGGACCCCAATGGGCGTTCAGCCAAGACGCGACACATCCGCTCAGCAATCATATAAATGGCATTTGATTGTCTGTGGCTGACAGTTGCCAGTGGACACAATGTGCAAACGTGGCGGTTACCTGATGCGATACCTGATACTCCTCTTGCTGGCGCTGGCGGCAGGCGAAGCTCTGCCCCATCGGAAGCAGCAGCATTCGCCGCAGCAGATAAGCAGCGATGCAGCGAGCCAACACCTGGGCAATGGTGCGTATGCGTAATGTAGGAATCATAATGAACTATAATACTTGTTTGTTGCACACACACACACACACACATCCGCAGACTATGGCCCGATAATGCACATCAGCTCCGCCGTGCTGCAGCTGGTGCCCGATGAACTAACGCATTTGGAGCTCACGGGCCACGGCAGCGGCGGCTCCTCCCACCTTCCAACATACCTCCATGGAGCGGAGCCGCGTCTTACGGTCAGCGATAATCTGGACTTTCAGGCGCACAGTCCGCAACGTGTACAGTCGCATGGACGCTAGACAGGACAACCAGGATACACATATGACAAACTTAGCTGATTTATTGACAAAAAAAAATATATATGTATATATATTGGGTGGAAAAAAAAAAAAAAATTTAGCTAGTAGAAACGTCGTCTATCTATCACAGGCTTAGTGCGAATCGAGCTGGTGCTCGAGCACATGCTGCTGATGCTCCAGCTCGAGCTGCTGCTCGATGTGCTCCTCCTCCAGCTGATGCTCCAGCTGGTGCTGTTCATGCTCCTGCCTATCCTTGAACTCGTAGAGCGTACTGTAGCTGAAGGCGCCCTTGCCATGATCAATGCCAGGCACCGGCTGCTCGTCATGATGCTGCTCCAGCTCCAGCTCCAGCTCCGGCTCCGGCTCGGGCTCGTAGTGGTGTTCATGATGTTCGCTAGCCTCGGCATATTCGAGGCCCGCATCGCTGCTGCCATAGTCCGCCGGAAAACTGTGCTCGCTCAGGTGCTCACCGAGGGCGCCCAGCTGCTCATGATCCGCATGGACACTGCTGGCGCCCAGATCCAGCTTGGCCAATGCCTCGCCGCCGCTCAAAGCGCCCGCATAGCTGCCCAGCAGTCCAGCCGAATGGACGCCAGCTGCCAGCTCGCCACCAATGTAGCCCGCCTGACCGCTCAGTGCCTGGGCCAGCAAGAGGATCAGTTTGAGACGCCAATTGAACATGTTGACTGTGGATTGATTGTCTGGAGCTTTTCTGTGTGTGTGTTGTGGTTACCGGCGCGGCGAAATGGTGCAAGTCGACTATTTTCTTTTCGGCAAGAGCTCTGGCATTTATACGCTGGCTTTTGGCACACATTTTCCTGCATTTTCCAGCTGCAGCAACAACAATAACAGCAACAATATTGAGCTACGCTTTTGTTTGGCTTGGCTGGGCCATCCATGTTGCAATGGACATCTGCCGACGACGACGACGACGACGACGACGACGTCGACGGTGGCAACGAGGCGGCCGCTTAGCTGCAGCTGATAATTTTGTGCACTTATTGTGCAGATTACGTATACGCCAGCGCGGACAACGCGGCCAGCGCAGTCGGCTCGGGCAGCTCACCCAGGCGGCCAGTAATTGAGCCAAGCCAGCCGACCAGCTGACCATTGAATAGCCGCAATTATAGGAGGCGCCGACACCAAGCTCAACGCCACCGCAGCAGCTGTTGCAATGTGCGTATACGTAATACTTGCGGCTGGCCCCAGTTCTATGCAGGCGCGCAGTAGCGCAGTCGCGCAGCCGCGCAGCCGCGCTGGCTTGCATAATCGAATCATCGTCTTTATTTTTCTTTTTGCCTGCTGTCTATGCTGATCTTTTCAAGGCACCATCGATGCGGAAGCAGCAGCAGCAGCAGCAACAACTCGCACTCACACGCCAAGTGGCAGCTAATTGAGTTGATCAACAAAACGGAAACGGATGGCCAAGAGCGTAAAATAGCGACGAGGGTAGCTCGATCCATACTGAGCTGGAATCCAGGCATATATTTGGGAAAAAGTAAGAGTATTCGATGTGCTTGTGATGCAACCTGTGCAAATACTACCAAATGCCACGCATTCGAGCGGCGGCAACAACCACTTTTGGGGTGGCAATTAAAAGCGTTAGCAGAGCGACCAAAATGCACTCACACACACACACACACACACACATACAAATGCAATTGCAACAACACAGATACAATGCGAGTTTAAACGTTAGTTGAATACTCCCAACAACTCGCGCTCACTTGCCACATGTATCTCAAAGATTGCAGCAGTCACAATGGCAGAAATAACAGATACACACGCTTGGCCAGAGATACATACATATGTGTATCTTTGTACTTTTTATCTTTTATTTGACTGGCAAACAATTTGCCATTGCCAAAGAAAATGTGCGAATTTTTTAGTATTTGAGTTTGTTTTTTTTTTTTTTTGGGAATATTGTGTGCAGCCTGTGCAAAAATAGATTTAACATATTGGTATTGTTATTATAATAATCATCATTATTATTATAACTATTATTTTGAATGGAAGCAGATTAGAACAATATGTAAGCCAGCTGGCAATATTTTTATTTCAATGTCCTAGACATGTGGCTGAAGACATTGCATTGCCTGGCTCCTAAGCTCTACAGCCAATTGTAGAACATTGTCAAATCTCTGCTTTCCTCTGACAACACAATATCTCTTTAAATATAGATATATTCCCTTCTTTATATACTCCAATAGCTGTTACAGTTTCCCTTTAATCCGATGAATGAATATGAATCATATATCATGTTTTGTTTACTCTTTATTCAAATCGGACGTTTATAGAGAGAGTACACAAACAGAATATAATTTGGTGTACTCATAAAATTAAAATGAATTAGTGCAAAATATTTCTTGCAATTAAAAAAAAAAGCACTTTGAATTATATGAATAAGATTTGTATGCGCATAAGTTGATATAAATATATGTAGCGAATAATAGTTATTAACTTTAAATAATTTTAATTAATTTACTTTTTATACATAGGTAATCGAGGCAAACGAAATTGCAATGCACAAAACACTCGCTGGCTGCTTAAATTAGGTGAAGTG
This sequence comes from Drosophila borealis, assembly GCA_035045885.1. Classification (NCBI taxonomy): domain Eukaryota; kingdom Metazoa; phylum Arthropoda; class Insecta; order Diptera; family Drosophilidae; genus Drosophila; species Drosophila borealis. The sequence goes on along the minus strand of JAWNOR010000047.1, from coordinate 1,684,452 downwards.
AATACAAGCGAATACAAGTGAATACATGGTGAGTGTTATAATTAGCTTGCACTTTTATTCATCAAATCTTTTGACACGTTGCCAGTGCAACAGCTACAAGCAACCACTTACCGTTGCCAGTGCGGCCGGCGGCTGTTGCTGCTAGCGTGCCAGCAGCAGCAACAACTAGTCACAGCAACAGCAGCAGCAGCAGCAGCAACAGCAACAATAATAATAGCAGCAAGTCAAGCGGGGCAGTGGGGCGCCCCACAAAACTTTTGCGCACACAAATTACCAATGTAATAAGTTGTTGCTGATGTTATTGTTGCTGTTGTTGTTGCTAGTGATTGCTGCGCGTACACCCACAAGCACAAGCACAAGCACAGCAACAACAGTAGCAACCGCCGCCAATGAGCTACTTTGTTATTAATTCGCATTTCGTCTGTAGCATTTCCTAACGCAAATACTTCAATTTTATACCCTAAGCTGAAGAAGCAGCAGCAAGTATATATGTACATAAATATATTCTTAATCGGGACGACGAGCTGAGTCGATAAAACGATGCTCATCTGCCTGTCCGTCTGTCGATCTCTACGTCCACTGATCGATAATTATCGATTTTGAAACAAGTTTTAGTAGAGATTTTCATATAATAAAACGTACGCAGATTTCGAATATTTCACTTTTTCCTAGGTATACCTACCTTCGTTGCACGCTGAATTGAAGAGAACTTTATTGGATGCATAAACATATGTATATATAGTACATCTATTTGCGTGCCATCTTTCAGATCGGACAATAAGCAACGAGTTATTTAAGGGCGCATGTCCTGTACATAGGAACTTAGTGGCTGCAAGCGTGCTGGTGTGTGTGTGTGTGTGTGTCTGTATATATGCATGTATTGAAGGCAGCTGGAGTGTTTCTGACACCCCTGTTCGCCTCTGGGTTGAGGGTATCATCGGGTCGAGCGCACCCGGCTTGAGCACTTTTACTTGCTTCTTGTTCGTTGCTGCCATTTATTATTAATTTTTTTTCTTTGGCCAAGTCGGGAGCACCCACAATGAGTTGCAGCAATGGGCCAGTAGCTGAGCTGGGAATGAACTGATCGCTGATCGGGGATCGGTGATCGGGGATTGGGGATCGGTGAACGGGGATTGGGGATCGGTGAACGGGGATCGGTGAACGGGGATCGGTGAACGGGGATTGGGGATCGGTGAACGGGGATCGGGGATCGCGAAGCGTTGGGCAAGCGTTTAAACAATTAGATTTGTGTTGGCCTGGTTATTAAACAGCTGGGCACGTGATGTGCGCCCATTGTAACTGGAGCAGCTGATTAAGCGAAGTTCTCATGCAGAAGACCAGATACTGATGGCTGTTGTGTGGCGTTGACAAATATTAGCATGAACGCTTGACCCATTGTCAAGGGCTATATAAGGGTGTGCCGCTGGCGCAGCTAACAACAGTCGTACCCCAACAGAATGACGCCCTTGGCCTGGTTACTACCGCTGCTCGTCACGCTGGGCGTGGCCAGCGGGCAGAATGCAACTGGTGCGGCCAGAAGGAGTCCGGCGGCCCTGCGCTTGCAGCTGAACCAGCTGCAGAATCAGCTGCGTGGCTTGGTGTTCGGACTGCCGCTGGACATCGGCGTCTCAACGCTTACGTCCATCTGCAGCACCATCATGGATCTGGGCCTGGTGCAGCCGAAAGTCATACCAGATATTTCGCTCATGAACTTCCAGCTGCGTCCGGATGCCTGCACCAATGTAAGCATACCACTCACCCGGGCCAGGGAGCTGTGGAATACGACGGGCTTCTATCAGGACAGACCCACAGTCATCTTTATTACCGGCTGGGGCTCATCCATCGATCGCTCGAACAGCGGCCCTGTGGCCAAGGCGTATGCCTGTCGCAATGACTCCAACTTTGTGGTGAGTTCGTCTTTTCGTGTGAATTGGCAAGCGAACTGGTTCAATTTCAAGGCCGCTCTTTTTTTTTAGTAAGATCGAAAATTAGCAGAAGTCAATTTTGTTAAACAATGCTCTTGATAATGATCTTTAGGTAGAAGGATTTTCAAAACAAAAATAAACCGGTTTCTCAGTAGATTAAGTAGACGTTTCTTCAATTCAAAAATGAACCAGCTCATAATGAACGAGTTTAGCTTTTTGCTAAAGTTAATTGTTAACCTTTTTACTAGTTCTTAATAATTTTCAATGCTTCAAAGTCATATATTTAGTTTCTATTATCAACTTTTAGTGGTCTCTTTTAATACTCCGATCTCCGATACGTCCAAATTGTAAGCAGCCTGCATTAGGCAATTATTTTGAAGATTTAGCTTCATCTTAAGCAGGGCTGCAGGCCCAGAGAAAAGAAGTCGCTGGTTCGATTTGGATTCCCTGCCTTTTTGGTAGCCTGGTTATACATATTCCTTAACTCAGGTTTTGGTTCATACCTGAGCTTGTCACACATTTTTAAAATGTCTACGAAACAATTCAATTTTGAATTTACAAATGCCTGTTCTACTGAAAATATTGCAAGTCGTAGATATTTTCATATCGAAATTGCGGGCTAAATTTGAGCGCTGCCCAAAATTGGCAGCACTTAAATAGAGCTAGATAAATTAGATTAGATATTTGTTTCTCTCGATATGTATTGGTTTAAAACCGAACCATTTTGTTTATGGGGCAATTGATTTGATTAATTGTAATTCCTGGTGGGAGCCGGTTCGGCTTAAAATCTGTTTGTGGCCCTGATCTTAAGTAGAAACTGAACTTATGTGGAAACTGAACCAGTTCGCATTCACAACCAACGTATTCTCAAAACATTCTCAAGCGATGAACTAGATGGATAAATAATAATTAAAAAAAGTATTCAATACAGAACTTGCTCTGGAATTTGTAAAACTATTTAAATACCCTTGGACAGGTGCTGGATGCAGCCAACTTTATAACTACCCTGTACAGTTGGTCGGCGCTCAACACGGAGGCCATTGGGCTCTATGTGGCCCAGGCGCTGCTCCAGCTGGATCGCGAATATGTCGAGACGAGCGTGCACGTGATAGGTCACAGCTTGGGCGCCCAGATAGCGGGCTCTACGGGTCGCAACTATAAGTTGTTGACGGGCGGATCGCTGCTGACGCGCGTTACCGGCCTGGATCCGGCCAATCCGTGCTTCTATGATGGCAACGAGCTGCCGGGCGTGCGCAGTGGCGACGCCAGATATGTGGACACCATACTCTCCAATCCGGGCATTGCAGGCACTGCCGATAGCACTGGCGACGGCAGCTTCTTTGTGCAAGGCTTGGCCCACCTCAAGAGCGGCTGCTCGGGCGTGAATGCAGTCAGCTGCTCGCATCAGCGCGCCGTTGACTATTACGTGGAGTCTGTGTATCCAAGTAATACGGCTAACTTTTTGGGCAGACGCTGTGACAACTATGTGGACCTATGGACAGGCAAGACCTGCAGCAGCACCGACCCAGCCATTATGGGCTTTGCGGCCACAGCTCTGGGCACGTTCTATGTGGACGCGAACGCAGCTGAGCCCTATGGCACGCATGCCGATCCGGAGACCTTTACGTCCGCCCAAAGCACTTGCGGCACTTGCGATGCTGAGGTCTAAAAGTGTCTAAAGCATATCAAAATATATATATTTTTTTATTCTCTCTTCTTTTTCCATATGTATCCAACTATAAACGATAACCAAACGAATGAATATTAAAACAAAAAAGGTGCACATTATCTGAATATTGATTTTGAAATGCCCTGGCAATTATTTTACTGTCCAATTGCGGGCAGTTCTTTCTATAGAAGTGCAATTATTTAGAAGTAAAATCTAATCACTAACGCTTGACCTTAGGTTATTTTATATTGCTACCTGGAAATAATAAGAAGTGTTCTCTGACCTTCGCCAAACCATTTTTCAGCCTATTTGCACTTGCTTATGTTATATTTTCGTGTGAAACGTGAGCTCTAACAAAATATAAAAGAATATAGAATAGAATAGAATATAATTTAAGCGGAATCGATTCAATAAAAAAAAACGATTATTTTTAAGTGTTGTCCGTCCGTGTGTTCGTCTGTCCGTATGCACTTGAATATCGGCCTTCTAGCTAGCGATTTCCTATATATAAGACTGAAGTCAGACCTACATGAGCCTCCCTAAGGACACGGCCAAAAAGAATGCGACCACGCCCACACAAATTGACAAGAACAAAATTCTCTAATAATATTCTCAGGGGTCACCAACAACTCTGGAGAGTTACTTAATTTATAGTTCCAGTGTAAACTAAAGTCGTTAGAGATGGAAAAAACAAGAAAAAATATTAATATTTTGTATGAAAGAAATGATATATCGCATATATTAGTTTATCATCAAAATACAACATTTCAATTCAGTTCAGTCAATAGAATTTAGATTGTAAGTCCAACTAAACGTTGTGATTGCGTTTTTTACATTATTTGCTGCATAACAAGAAATCGAAACAAATAATGTGACTGATGTTGATGTAAGCGAGATCAAATAGAACCCGGCAATTGCATATCATAAATAAATTTTTGATAATTCGTTTCGATTTCAAGCACTTAGCAATGGGAAATTCCATATCATGCAATTTTGCGTGTCATGCAAATGTTGTGCAACACAAACGAGTGAATACCCTGCCTTAAGTATTCATATGTCGCCTGTTTAAATAAAAGTTCCATTTCAATTCAAATACTGCTCACAACTTTAACAGATTTGAAAAGCATTTGTGCTTGACAATTTTCGTAAAATTTATTTACTGAACTCTGACTAGAACTTTAGGCAGGGCATTTCAGGGGCCGGCATTTGTGTTCCGCCTCGGGAATTTGGGAGTGCGCTGATGTCAACTTTGTGTTCTTTGTGACGTCTGTGCTCGGGGCACTCCAAATGGGGCGGCTGCCGTACGACTGCAGCATAGTAATAGCTGCGGAATACCCCCATTAATATGAGATACTCGTCGACAGTGTATATTAAAGCAAATACCCTAGGAATTGTGCAGTAAGAACGATATTGTCACGAAGGTTGCCCACTCACACCAAAAGCTCTGATATTTTGTCACTTTTGTTTATTCGCAATCAGCGTATTATTTCAGATTTGAGCACTCGAGACGAGTCGAGGTGAATGAGTATGCTGTAGACATTATTAGAGGAACACTTATGTTTGAAATTGAATTCGGGTTAGGAATTGAATGAGGGGCATATTTTCTATATATTCCATATGCTCGCTGGCGACAACTGCTTCGATTCGGATTGAGATTTAAAACAATTAGTATTTAAATTAGATGCATATGGACAGGGGAAGTGCAGTGCGAGTGAGTGTGCGAAAGAGGTTGTGTGTGTGTGTGTGTGTGTGTGTGAGTGAATGTTGATGTTGAATCTAATTAAGAGACAAGTGCACCTTATCTGATTACTGTGCTGCGAATGAAATACACCTATATGGTCACACGACTTGAATTGTTGTTTACTCGTACCGCACTCTTCTCACTCACTCTCTCCCTATATATGTATATGGGGTGTACTGTTCGCACTCACTCTCTCCGTATTCTCTCTGTTTATGTGTGTGTGTGTGTGCGTGTGTGCGCCTGCGGCAGGCAGGCCTATAAATATTCGTTCCGCACAATTTTCGGCATTCACTGCGCTCGCAACTGTCGTCTAGAATGGAAAGCCCAAATCGGAATCTGAAGCACTGTCTGGTGCACCTGTTGCACCTGCTGCTGCTGGCTGCGCTGGGCCAGGGCATCGAGTGGACGGTGCCCGATGTGGTTGGCTCGCTGCGGAACGTTGGCTCCACCATAATCGATCCAAAGGTGCTGCCCACGCCGCAGGGCCTGCTCGAGGGTAGCAAAAATCTAATTGCCGGCTATCCCTTTGAGTTTGCCTCCAGCTCCATCAACTACTTGTGTGAGTACCCGTAGAAAACTAATCTCCAGCCATGAGACTACAGCATTTTGCAGGCTCGCAGGCGCTTAGCTCCAATAAGATCAGGTCCAGGTTCACGCCGGACATTAAGCAAATGAACTTCCAGTTGCGCACCGCCTGCAACAAGACAAACTTTCCGCTCCTGGAAGCGGAAGCCATGTGGCACAGCCCCCAATTCGATCCAAAGAAAGGTGTTGTCATTCTTGCCACCGGCTGGACAACCACCGTCAATGATTCGGATACCATTGAGCAATTGGCCCAGGCCTACAACTGTCGCGGCGATGTTAACTTTGTGGTGAGTCTCGACTACAGCATACTCTGTTTAAGACAAGCGGCGCGAAAAGGAGGAGAAACTGAGCTGGGCGAACATATTTCTGGGAACACCATCTCAATTTGATCTGTCTTTGGGAGTTTCTTCTGATTTGTAGGCAGCAGCCGAGCGGGTGTAGGCGACTGCTTGATATTCTGCTCACAGCTACAAACAGCTCGTAGCGGGTATTCTTGCCTTTGAGCTAATGAGGTAAACCCAAATCAGCGACTCTAAATCTGTGACTTAAGGATCAATCGATTTTGGGGGCTGAGGTTAATTTAGAAGCTTGATTGTAAAAGCAGCTCATGAGTATTCCGTTAGAGTCTCTAGCTATAAAGCGGCTAGGTCTGGGTTTGGCCAATAAAATACACGATTAGATGCTTCATATTTGGAGACCCTAACTTTGAAAGTCGTTAAAGTTATATTAATATGCAGAGGCGGACAGCCACATTAATACTGTACAAAACGAATATACCCACTTTGAATTCTGTGAACAGAGCATAAAAGTTAGCGACTAATGAACAGAAAAGAATATACTCTCTCCTCTTTAGGAACAGGGTAAAACAAGGGGATGTACGAAGTATTGAGTGCTAAAAATTGCAATTGAAATTGAATTATAATTCTGCTAAATTACAGATGATAGGCTATAGACGAAATTTAATTAAATATCTATAGAACACGAAATCATTTAAAAACTTATTTAAGGCAAAACTTGAACTTAGGCCCCTGAAATACTTTGAGTAGTAGCTGGAATGAATCTGTAGTCATTAGTTTGTAGTTAGACGCAACAATGTTGATCAAATGATCAGATACACATTTTTTCCTATTTTAATAGTCTATAGTCAACACCTTTGATTGTGCATTATATTCGGCTAGGCACATTTAACGCTTAGCTTAGTTTCCCATCGCATCACTCGCGATTGTTGCTTTCAACTAAAGCGATTTAGTTCTTATCAACAATGTGACAAGGTCGGGCCATCAGAACAATCAATGCCAAGGAATACTTGTGACGCGTTTGCCGATAGCCTTTAAACTTCCAATATTTCAATCAGAAGAAAAAAAACTATTTCTATATTCAACAAGCTAAAATTAACTGAATACTCTGGAAATGTAACTTACGAGCTTAGATGTGAGATTCAAATAGACGGCATGAGATAGCTCTCAGTTTTATTATAATTACTATTATTGAAAGTATAGCAAACTTGTTGTATGGCAATAATGAAATATTATCGTGCAGGCTGTGGATGTGGCCAGATTCGTGGATACCCTGTACACATGGTCGGCTTTCAACACGGATGAGATTGGCGAGAATATTGCACGGGGCCTGGTCAAGCTGCTGGATGTGGTCAAGGTGGAAAATATACATCTGATTGGACACAGTCTGGGCGCGCACATTGTGGGCTCGGCGGGGCGCTACCTGCAGCAGTTTACGGGCAAAACATTGCCGCGCATCACCGGACTGGATCCGGCCAAGCCGTGTTTCAATGAGGGCGAAGTGCTGTCGGGGCTGCAGCGCGGCGATGCGCACTTCATCGATGTGATACACAGCAATCCGGGCGTGCTGGGCAAGCGTGATCCCATGGGCGATGTGGACTTCTATCCGGGTGGCCTGGAGCCCCTGCCCGTGGGCTGTTTGTCGGTGACCTGTGCGCACGACCGCGCCTGGGAATACTATGAGGAGTCCGTCTATCCGGGCAACGAGCGCAACTTCTTGGCCACACGCTGCAGCTCGCTAAAGCGCCTGCGCGAAGATCTCTGCACTGGCGAGCAGCAGCCGATGGGCTATGCCGTGCCGCACAACATCAAGGGCAACTACTTCCTGGAGGTCAACGGCAACAAGCCCTATGGCAAGCAATCGTCTGGGCCGCGTACAGCACGGCTCGCACGCTGCGGCATCTGCGGCCAAAAATAGTGGCAACTAGTGTTAAGATTCAAAGCGCAACCGAATCCCGCCCATATTCCATATTTGATTGCCTCGAAAAGGCTTTCAATTTGAGAGACCTGAAATTATTTGATGCCAAAATACGAACTCAAAGCTGCTTTTGCAAGGCAACCAATATTACTTACAAACTAATTTAGACTTAAGGAATTTCGAAACTCGTTAGCCAATTTGTGACTGCGATAAGCCGATAATATCGCAATTTCGAAAATTAATCGGCTCCAAAGTTGTATTTTTTTTTTTTTCACCTATTCATATTTAATTCTATATACACATAATTTTGTAAGCTGTTTTTTTTTTTTTTTTGTTGGCCTGATCTTGGTCCATTGGCCCCCAAATACAATTTGCATGTTAAGCGTTGACAATTCAATTAATTTTTGTTTATAATGCCTATGCGAAAAAAAAAATAAAAACTAATATGCAAAAAAGTTACATACGTACGTAGAAAAACAATTCACTGACATCTGTGGAATAGAGGCCGCCACACACAGATTGCAACAAGCGTCTAGGCGCCAGAGTACAGTGAAGCCCAACACTTGCGATCAGTCATGTGAACTGGCGTATCGAATGGGCGAGGTCAACTACAATGAGCCAAGAGAATGTTGAAATGTTGAAGGAACATATCCTGTTCATTAACACTACTTAAAAGATGATTAAGAACGAGTTGGCGACACTGAAAAAAAAACAAAATGTACAAATTAGGAAATCACATTTCACTGAATTGGGAATTACAGTAATACAAATATTTGATCAATTGATATAAGTCTGAAAGGATGACACCTGTTGCATACCTTCTGCTCTCCACGCGGATTGCATTTTTGGGCTGTGTTCGCTCTGACTTGGTGGTTACTGTGTGAGCCGCCGCCGCCGCCGCCGCGGCGGCTTTGTGGTTGCAGTTGGCGGGCCCCTTCACCTGGGTGAGCTGCCAACATGACAAATGAGTCACCCGCAGCGAGCTTCTGTCGGCATACTCAAGATTAGGCTTAAGCGAGCAGAGCTGCGCGTTGTTTCCGCCAGCAGACAGCGGACAGCGGACAGACAGCTGCTTGGCGAGGAAATGATCCATCAAGCGTAAGAGTTATGTGCAATTTGGCAACATGAACTGGCCCCCATGGAGCACGGCGCTTCTGCAGATGCCGCTGCTGCTACCACTGCTCTTGCTCTTGCTGCTGCTGTTGTTGCCGTGTTCGGTCGTAAAGTGCTGTAAAGTAGTTGACCCTGGTCAAGAATCGGACGCTCAAAGTGGTTTAATAAACTGCAATTACCTCGTTCGTCTTTCTATATGTGCGCAGCTGGTTTATGTATCAGCTGACCAAGACCAGGCCAGGGCAACCTCCCCCCCCCCCCCCCATACCATCCCACCCCCATCCCCACTGTCACTCAGTACGATTTATTTTGTGGATTCTTGACTTGATGAGCCGCTCAGCCGCTCCCCTGCTTTACACTGATTTGATGCTATGCAAATCTAGATAAATAGCGTACGCTGCGTACATTTTCAGATCATTCAATTGCCACACTTCAAAACCCACACACCCACCATATCAACAGAGATTCCAGGATGAAATTCTTCATAGTACTCAGCGCTCTGTTTGCCTGCAGCTCGGCGGGACTTATACGCAGCAGCGGTTGGATCGGCGGCAACAGCGGCTGGAGCTCGAATCCCTGGGGCGGCAGCAGCAGCAGCAGCGGCTGGAGCTCGAATCCTTGGGGCAGCAGCAGCAGCAGCGGCTGGAGCTCGAATCCTTGGGGCAGCAGCGGCAGCATCAGCAGCGGCTGGAACAGCGGCTGGTCCTCCCAGCCCAAGATAATTAAGGTAATCAAAATTGGCGGCGGCGGCGGCGGCTGGAACAATGGAGGTGGCTGGAGCAACGGTGGCAGCAGCGGCTGGAGCAACGGTGGCGGATGGTCTGGCCAGAGCCTCGGCGGCAGCGGCTGGTCCAGTGGCAACAATGGCTGGGGCAGCAGCGGCTGGTAGTAAGGAACGCTGGCAACTCTGGGACCGCTCGTTTTCGATTTGATTTTATTGATTTTTGATATTATATTACGTATATATAGAAGACAGTTTTTTTTTCTTTCCCATTTTTATAAACAAATCATTTTTTTTTTTTTAAACAAATACAAATTATAAATTAAGCAAAAAATCGCATGATTTCTGTTCGAATGCATCGCCGGATCGTTGAAAGATGATTGACGAGCATTCTCTAGCCACGTTTCAGTTTGCCATATTTCATTTCATAGTCGAGAGCAATTAAAAACTACAACGATTTACATACTTGGATGAAACATCTTGAAGTTTTTGTGCTCGCCCCGCAGCCAGCCGCATCTTCGGACGGCGTCTTTGTCTGCCTGGGAACGCTAGCCAGCTAAATCGAGGCATAGAACAAGCTGTTTCAGCCGACTGGGATGGGGGCAGCTGTTAGCCGAACTTGAGGCGGTTCTGTGTTCTCGTTGATCTCGAAATTCACATAAATGCACATTTGAATTATGGCCCATAACAATTAATATGCTAACTTGACGCCGTAATTATTGCTATTACCTTATGCATTCACAATGTTCGTGGAACATTCGTTTGCTCATCATCTGACAGTTTCTTGCAGGGGGCACAGTGGCACCAGATCCACCATTTACTTGGCACTTTTAAAATGCGAAACAATATAAAATATATCATAGACTATATATCAAATATATATATATTATATACTGATCCCACCTTCTGTACTTTCTGACAGCTTCTTTGATAAAATATATATGAAAATATATTCTTATAAATAGATTCTTTCTCTTGTTTAAAGCAGCCAGCAACCAGCTTAAGATTGCAATTTTTATAATTTTAATGAAACAATTATATTTTTAATTTATAATTGCCCGTTCTACTGAAAATATTGCATGCCATAAATATTTTCAAAGAGAAATTGCGGGCTAGATTCGATCTCAGTCCAAAACTGACAACTACTAAGTATGGTTTCATAAATTCAATGCTTGGAGCCAAACCTTCTACTTTACAAAAAGTCTAGCCAAAATTGTTTTTTTTTTTAAGCATAGAATATATGACGCGGTTGTATTTTTGGGTACTTTAGATTTGGATTAAGGCTTGCTTCATGCTCCAAAAATTAATTGGAATTCCCGGTTCGCATCGGTTCGGCTCATTTGAATTCTAGATAACAATTATTATCATATTATAGTAAATAGATTTTGTATAGACTGCAAATCGGGAAAAGTTACTATACTTGCCGATAAGTTTATTTAAGTTTATTTAATTAAGTTCACACAGATTAAGCTAAAAAGACTTCGGTTTGATTTTACTAAACGCATCTAGAAAAAAAGATGTGCGGGCTTAAAAGAAACACCTGAGAAATGCGTTCTGCGTTCAGTGTGCAGCAGATGCATAGCATATTTTTTGCTCATTTGGCTGAGGTCGTCTTGTGGACCTGTCTGTGGGGTTATTTGTGACTTTGGGGCACACTGTTGCAGTTGCAGCACGCGTTGAATGCAACAGCAAGTGGACAAGTTGATGCAATATATGGTAAGTAATTCACTTGAACAGGCGTCTCATCTGTTTGGCTTTGACTTGCAGTTTGGGTTTTGCGTTTGTGTGTTGTGTGTTGTGTGTTTGCACACTAATTGACATTGAACCCCGTCGAATGCGCGTGTGTGTTTGAGTCGTGCAGCACACACACACACACACAGACACACATTTGTCTGGCACTCGCATTGCATGCGAAATCCCAAATGAAACAAAAAAAATAGTTAAATTAATTATGCAGAAAACAAAAAATGAAAAATTACAGAATTTAAATTGTAAATTGTAAGACAAATTGTGAGTTGCTGGCAAAAAGTGTTGCCGCAAAATGCTTGTAATTAATGACATCGCTATGGCTCAGCAGTTTACAAGTGCTTCCAGCGTGGTTGGCGTTCTCGGTGCGAATCCGGTGGCGTATGCGCAATATTCCCAGCATAAACGTTGCGTATGCGCCGCGTGTGCCGGCGCACTCGAGAGACTGCACAGCGCGTTGGCATCGACAGCCACCACTCGCCACTTGCCACTTGCGATTCTCTCAGCCTTCCGAGTAGCCTTTGGGTGCGTCGCTGGGAATGGCGACGGCGTGTCGCCACCCCCGCACAAATCGCGCACTGCTTCAATTTCATGCCCAATCGGTGTTTGGGAGCACCATGACTCAGCTGGAGTTCAGTCTGTTCCGTGGCAGCTGCTATAAAAGCGCTGCGCTGGGCCCGGTAATGGCATCAGTGGAGCTAAGGTTCTATCAGCACCAACAGCAGCAGTCAACAGCAGCAGTCAACAGTCAGCAGTCAACCGTTGAGCAACAGTTCAGTGCAACCGTTCATCAATCAAAGGATACTCCAGTTCAACATGCGCTACGCTCTGCTCGTCGTATTCCTGTGCGGACTCATGTTTGCCATTGCCTCGGCCGGACTCCTCGGCGGAGGTGGCGGTGGTGGCGGCTATGGTGGTGGCGGCAGTGGTGGTGGAGGACACGGTGGCGGCGGCGGCGGTGGCAAAGGAGGCTGGCAGAAGAACGGCGGCGGCGGCGGCGGAGGCGGTGGACAGGGCGGCTGGCAAAAGAATGGCGGCGGCGGCGGCGGCGGTGGATACGGCGGTGGTGGCGGCGGCGGCAAGTCCCTGGCCGGCAATCGCGGCAGCGCCATCTCCTGGCAAGGCGGTAACGGCGGCGGTGGCAAGCACGGCGGCGGCGGCGGTGGCGGCGGCGGTGGCTACGGAGGCGGCGGCGGCAAGCACGGCGGCGGCGGTGGAGGCGGTGGCAAGCACGGTGGCGGCGGCTGGTAAAACCAACCACCAACCACCAAACACCAGACCCAACCCATCACCCGAACCACACACAACGAGAACTGCAAGACGAAACGAAATGTAAATACTCCGGCTACTGCGACTCCTGCGGCTGACATGTGTTCCACGGCATAGATATAGAGCTAGAGGCATTTCCCACAAGTGCTATACCTTACCTTTATTTTTTTTCAATTTTTTTTTTTGTTCGCTTACCTAACTAGTTACACCCAAAGTTACTCAACTCTTTTCCTTCCTCTCTACTATTAATTGTACTAATAAAGAATCGTTCATTTTGCTAAAACCGCTGACGTTCTTCTTAGCCACAAGGATACTCCAAGGGAATTCCAACTTAGCTCGAGTATATCGAGTCTTTCAACTCTATCAAATTGATTGTCCTGGTCGACTAAGGTAAAAAACTTGGACTACCTAAAGTCGGGCTATACCAGCTAGTTGTGCTTTGGTATATTATTATTATTATTACAAAAATGAGGAACTATGTCTACAACACTTAGTGGCTTGATGTGATAGTATCTTGGTAAAGTGTCCTGAGGCAAGGAAATCTCCTTCTTCGAACAATCTCTGAACTAAACCAAATAGGTTAGTAGACCATAGCTTCTATGGCTGCAAGGACTCATATCGTGTTGCTGCTGTTCAGATGAAGAGTAAACGGAAAATCTCGACTTCTCCACCTGGTCAGCCGTAGTAATTTACCATGGCTGAACAATCTAGCTGCCATGGTCACTGAGGCAACTGAACAACATCCTGATTCTGAGATTTGAATGCCAGGCTGTGGTAGCTATTTGTATGCTGCATAGTCTTAGTCGAAGGCCAAAGTTGTTGTTGTTGAAATTTCAAAGGTTCGGCTGATACGTTTCGTTTGAACTTAAGCTACAAGTCTCAGCTATTGTTTTGTCCACTCCCAGCTCGGAGCCAGCCGGCTTGGATGCCTTAGACTGAAGGGCGAACGCGGATGCTTGTCCTGGCAACACTTCTGTCAGTTGCCCAGGAAAGTAACTTTACTATCTTTAGTTTGATTATAGTCTCAAGACTTTGCGCTCTAGAAAAATCTAATCTTAGCCGTTTTTCTAGGGTCCCAAAAATGTCCACTTGGAAGTTTACATTGTTTTAAATGTTTATTGGCAGATTAAAAAAATTATTATAAAAAAAAAATGGTTTGTTATAGCATAAGAGATACTTATTTTGTTTTTCTTTTTGTTATGTACAGTTGCAGTTTGTTGCTAAATGTTGCCTCAGTGTTCCGTTATCGACAGGGCTCTACCAGCTCCAGCCGCTGCTAGAACCGGCGGAGGACCAACCGCCGCCGCCGCTGCCTCCAGCTCCGCTCGTCCAGCCACTGCCGCCGCCGCCGCCGCCACCTCCGCTCTTCCAGCCACCGCCGCCGCCGCCGCCGCCTCCGCCGCTCTTCCAGCCGCCGCCGCCACCACCGCTCTTCCAGGCACCACCGCCGCCGCCACCTGACTTCCAGCCGCCACCACTGCCGCCGCCGCCGCCGCCTGATTTCCAGCCGCTGCTTAGACCCGACAGCGCTTGAGATTTCCAGCCGGAAAGGCTTGACAATGCGCTAGACCAGCTAGTGGCTAGGCCGCCGCCGCCACCGCCGCCTCCGGAGCTCACTTTCCAGCCTGAGCTGCTGCCGCCGCCGCTGGGCCATCCGCCGCCACCGCCGCCTCCGCCACTCTTCCAACCGCTGCCGCCCGAGGACCAACCACCGCCGCTGCCGCCGCTGGAAGGCCAAGCGCTGATGCTGATTTTGCTGGGCCAGGCAGAGGAGCTGCCACCCGATGACCAGCCGCCGCCGCCGCCTCCGCTTTTCCAGCCGCCGCCGCCGCCACTGCCACCGCCGCCGCCACTAGACCAGCCGGAGGATCCGCCACCCGATGACCAACCACCGCCGCTGCCGCCGCCACCGCTGCTGCTCCAGCCATGGGGCTTGGCAAAGGCGCAGACGCTCAGCACGGCCAAAAGCCCAAACAGAACCATACGACGTATCGATTGCATCTTTTGTGGGTGCTGTTCTTCTTGTTGCTGTTGTTGCTGCTGCTGCTGCTGTTGCTGCTGTGCACTAACTAATTTCCAACTGGGCGCACTCTCGGCTATTTATACAGCCAGCGAGTGCTGCGCATCTAAGATTCTAGCCGCAGTCGCTGCAGATGCAGTTGTTGCTGCTGTCGTCGCCGTCGTCGCTGCCGTCGCTGCTGCTGCTGCAGTGTAATCAGATGTAATTGCCAAATCTGTTTACGGCCGGCCGTTCGTTTCGATCTTGGCTTCGTGCAGTTGGCCCTCATTATGCCAACTTTCAATTTCGTACGCTTTGCTGCCATCTATTGTTGGCAACGCCCCGTCCCGGACAACCCCCCCCCCCCCTCCCCCCATCACTCCCTGCCAACTTCCAGACCCAGACGCAGTTGCGCACGCGCACCTGACTCAGCCTCTGGGCGAGACTCTAGATTCTGGCGATTCTGACAATAGCCAGCCGCCAGCAAACCACATCGTGAAGAGATCGATTTATTGGCGCGCCATTTTTATGTAACAACCTTTTGGGGGCAAAGCAATTGACTGGTGGCCAATTCTTTATGGCTGCCATTAGCCAGCTGAGCTTGTCGGGCTCATAATCAATGAGCTTGGCGTCGGCTGCACACGTGTCGCCGACTACCGTGGAGCCAACATTGCCCCACAGCCTGCCACGGTTCGTGTTAGGCATTTGGCAAGCCAAAGTGCACACAAATCGGGTCACCAGCACACGGAGAGCAATCAATCAATCCGATATACAATACAATTTGGTATGAACTGAAGAATCTATTTAAATTCAAGAAACCATTTGTCTTGGACAAGTCGAAGATGGCATCTTGTAGAATTTTTCACATTTGGTTGAGCTTTAAGATTTTATTAAAAATAATTTTTGCATTTTTAAAAATTAATTTTGCATTAAGCATTTGGCTACTTTTAAAGCTCTGCCCATGTTTCCCTCCGACCTTTTCCCATGCTTGCATGTTACAGTGTTGAGAAAGAGATTAGTATGCGTCTAAAGTCTGGTAGCATGATTCACGTCGAATATTTTCTCTAACTTTAAGACAAAAAAATAAATCCGTCTATGCATAACGCTTTCAGCTACTTTTAAAGCTCTCTCCATGCCTCCCTGTATCTTTTGCTAATGTTTGCATGTGACAGTATTGTAAAACAAGTTAATAGGCGCTTAAAACTGGAAAGCGCAAACATATTTGCTGGCACTAAGATCATTTTTAGGTAATTCAAATAATGCAATTAATTAAAATTAATTTTTAAAAAATGGCACAAAGCTATTAACCAGTTTTAAAGTTCTTCACTTTTAATGTTATGGTGGGGATTTTGGCATGTGACAGTGTTGTACAACTCCTAAGTAAGGCCTTTAAAAGCTGATAGCTTAGTATAAAGCTTTGTAAAGCTTTAGAAATTTATTCAATATCAGAATGCAAACCAAAAATAATTAACAAGGTACACCTAAGGATTGAACCAATTTCTTGCCTCTCGTTTTCCATATCCATAAGTCCAGAATTTGGTTCATACCTTGACCTGCCACATATACATACATATATTCTAAAAATGTAAATGAAACAATTCTATTTTTAATTTATATTGCCCGTTCTACTGAAAATATTGCCTGCCACAAATATTTTCATATAGATGTTGAGGGCGAAATTTGTTTTCTAGCCGGAATTGGCATCTACCTAATATAGTTAGAAAAAGCCAATGGTCAACTACATACATATGTTGATTACTTAAAACATTTAAAAAAAAATATATATATATTTCTTGGTTAAAGATTCGTTTCAAAGTCAAAAGCATATATGAATTTCGGGCTCTAATTGCTTTGCAGGCATGTTTAAGGTACTGAGTCAATACAATTTATAAAGCAATAAGCATTCAGTCACTTCCCTACTTTTAGTGTTGTGCTGCTCTTTATGCCAGAGGTTATGTGTGGCAGTGTTGTAAAGCGACAAAAGCTGGTGTAACGTGTGCTCAATTAGTTTTCATAACTTTATCAATACTTTATGTTTTGGTGCTTAAAGTTCTTAAAAAGAATAACCTAAGGATAGCTAAGCTCTGAAGACTTTCCAACACTGCTCTAGTAAAAGCTTCGTTTTTGCAACTCATTGATGTCTTCGGAAAAACTTTGTCGTATTCAAGCGAAAGACATAATTTGCCTTTAGTTATACTATGTCGAGACGATCTTGTGTATGAGAATTCTTGACATTCGATCAAAATTAAATTTGATTGTAGATTGGTCCATTAACAACCGAGGAACACATGTTTCTAGGGTATTCGGAAGCGAGCTTTTCAGATAGCACTTAACAAGCAGAGTTATGAAAACTAATGGCAAATATCGCTGATTGCTGATACTTACGTCCCCTCTCAGCCCCCTCTATTTGATCTTGCCTCAAGTAAATAGACAGTCAATAGCAAAAGCAGAAACTGGCGCATTTGAACCTGTTGACTTTTGTTGGGCTTTGCGGTCGGAGACTTGCAGAATTTCATGGGCGGCATTAAATCAAAATCGGGCCTTTGTGCGATCGATTCGTTCGGCAACTGACAGACCTCAATGGCCGGTAATCAATCAAGTGCCACAAAACCAAAAAAAAAAATAAGAAACGCGGCACACTGCAAATTCCGCAACAAAGCGTTTAACTGTCGAGCTCGACGATTGCAGCAACAAGGCCCAAACGCTGGGCCCCATGTAAAATATAAGCCTTGCCAAATTGAATTGTCTTCGTTTTGGCCAATTTACGGCGGGTGATCTTCGCGCGCCCGTGCTATAAATGTCGCATTAGAGCCAAATTGCAGTCAGCGCCAATTAGGTGGAGCCCATGCAAAGCGGCTGGCCGTGCCATGAGGTCACCGCGCCGGACAATGGGTCAAACAGGAAGCACTCCGCCAACCGGTTTGAGCCGGCGATGCCTCATTTTAATATTAACAATATGAATTGAAAATTTCTGCGTTAATTTTCAGCTTAAGACTAGCAAGAAAAAAAGCGTATTTTTGTATATATAAAAACATTTAATTAAAAAAAAAAAAAAAATGGAACTTAGAAATAACTGAAGATTATTGCGATTGCTGGCTTTTTGGCTCCCTGTTTGAACTTGACTCTAAGGCTATTGTTGGACTACGCGCTGGCTTACCAGCCCTTGTTCCAGCCGGAGCCACCGGAGGAGTAACCGCCCTGAGCGCCACCATAGCCGCCCGAGGAGTAGCCGCCATGACCACCACCATAGCCGCCCGAGGAGTAACCGCCATGTCCGCCGGCCTGGCCCTGGTTGACCACTTCGACGATGATAACCTTAGCGGGCGCAGAGTGGCCGCCGGAGTAACCGCCGGAGTAGCCGCCGGAATTGCCGCCAGAGTAGCCGCCGGAATAGCCGCCGGAGCGGCCGCCAGAGTAGCCACCCGAGTAGCCACCCGAGTAGCCACCAGCGCTACCACCAGAGTAGCCACCGCCGTTTCCACCGCCAAGTCCTCCACCGAGTCCGCCCAATTTGCTTTGCAGCAGCTGGACAATGCCGCCGCCACCGCCACCACCTCCACCGCCGCCGCCGCCGCCAAGGAGACCCTCCAACGAAGCCTGACTGCCGGCCAGAAGCGCAGCGAGGATAACAAGAATACAGGCAAACGGTTTCATCTTGCAATAGATTGGTATGTCGATCTCGATCACGATTTCAATTTCGATGTGCTGCTCAAGACAAAACGGAAGCGTTGACTAATTCTACAACTAAGATGCCAACACGCATTTATACCAAAAAACGTGCTCGAAATCAATACACAACGAATACACAACGAGTATCGCATAGCATGAATAACTCAATAACTCATGATTGCCTATGAGCAGCATCAGCATCAGCATCAGCCTGGCGACAGAGGGAGTTCGAGTTGAAGATAGAGCAAGTGCCTTAGCGTAGAGATGGGCGCGTGTCGTGCACGGGCAGCAGCAATGTTAGCGATGCGACACGACATGCACGACATGTTCGTTTTGTATGGTAAGTAAATAATTCAGGCTCGAAATTATGATATAACTTTCGGCTGACGGTTTCTCTTAATGTTTTGTGTTCGAAAGCCAGACTAGAGACTCTTAGAGAAATTTTTGGCTTTTTATATATGTATATATTTTTTTATACCTTTCTTTAGTTTGTTTTAGAGCCGAGTATTGTATATTTGGATCGATATATTTATATATAATTTATGCTTTAAAATTAAAATTAAATTATCGCTGTGTCACATAATTGAAATTCCCATCATGCAGACGTTCGTGTCACGAGTTGAGGCACGATGTGTGGTTAACTTGATTTGAGTGCTTCAGCAATTTGTTGCTTTTGATCGTTTAAGCAATTAAAAGAATTAATAACCCACATATTTTATATGTGTATGTGCTATGTTGTTCAAGATATTTGCTTTTGACCACCTGCCGACGTGCCTTTTGTTTGCCGATTGTCTCCGGTAACTATGCAAATCTTTACGCATGCGCGACTTAGACTTGGCCATTGTTTATACCCTCTATTCATGGGCTTAACGCCAAAGGGGTATGCCAAATAGTGCACATACATATGCTGGCTATCAGCTGAAGTCGAGTCAATGTCGGCCTTAGGCTGAGTCAAACTGAGATACTTTGCGCCCTGCTACAGGGTATCTGCTAGTTGTTAACGCGCTCGAATAGCATGCTGGCTGTTTTCTCAAACATAGGTTGGTTCCATTGGGCCACAAGTCAAACAAATTAACGGCGTTTGATCACAAGCAAAAAGAAGAAGGGGGACAGAAAAGACAGCATCAACAATAGATCAACAGTTTGTCAAAAGCAGTCGACAACACGCAGAGCTTGCCCAATTGATAAATGATATTTGGACAGCCCGTCCATAGTAGCTGCTGCTGCTCATTCGCAGACCAAGGTCCCACACGAGCTAAGCGTATTAAGTGGCCTGTGCAAAACGACAAACTGTAACGCCAGATCTGATAATCAGGAAGCCAGCGAATGGGGCCCGATCGCTTCAGTTGGCAGCCTTAGGCTTGGCCTAATATCGAAACGTTCCCATCAACATCATCGCTTATAAATAGGCGCAAGCCAGAACCGGTTCTCGGCTCAGCTCCGAGATGCTGCCTATGCTTTGGCTCATATTTGCATAGTCAATTGACTGAGCAATACGTACATATATATATATGCTATACTATATATATACTATGTGTATATACATATATGTAGTTGTTGGTACTAAGAAAATACAAAGAAATAGTTTGGTTAGAGCCCGCCAAGTTGCAGAGTTCAATGCACCTTAAGACCTACAGCAAGTTTATGCTAAACTCTAATTCTCGATATTTTTTGTGGTTGGGGGTGTTTATTGTCAGTCCATAAATATGTATGTCTATATGGGTCTTGTATGCTGTAACAATTGATTCATTAGCTATATCTATTGAGGAAATCTTTGGCTCGCATTCGACATTTATCAATTAAGCGTTTCTTAAGGTCAGTCAATATAACATATATAGATATAGAATAATTCTTTATTTCCTTTGTTTCCTCTTAATAATTCTTAATAATATTTAGTTGTTAAACATTAGTTGTTGGCTGTGTTTTAGCTCATTTATTCAAATTGCAGTTGCCGAAAATAGAAACAAAAAAAATTAATTAATTCGCATGTGAAGATTAACAATAACTATGCAACCTCTGCTTTTGCTAAATAATAGTACACAAATATATACAATTTTGCATTCCCGAGAATTTATTTAAATTTATTTAAGCTTTTAACTAATTTTCTGTTATACGCGATATATAGACATGACATTAAAAAGCGCATAATGGAAGTTTTATTAATTATACTATAATCATCAAAGTTGTAAATATTATTGCCAAACTGATAATTAAATTTAATTCGAATATATGTCACGTTAAATAAGATTAAAGCTAAGAAAAATAAAGAATTTTTATTACGATTTTTATATGCCATTGCATACAAGCTCGCAGCTCTCGGAATATATACATATATATTAAGTACCCAACGATATTATAGTTTTACGATCTGTATATTGGGTCGCCATTGTACATTTTTCTATAGATATATGTATATACATATATGTTTTTGCTGCCGTTTTGCCTTGTAGTGCGGCAGCATTCAGATATATTCTTAACCAGTTTTGGGGCCTCACGCGCTGCCAGCACCAAGATGAAAAACAAAACACCAAAAAAAAAAACCATCATGTGCTTTTGTTTTTCAACACGTTCATTAGATGAAGATAAAAATGCTGCGGATAGATACATTTGGTTGGCGGGCAACGCGTCTTTTGTTACAATAGAATCATCTTCCATTACAGCCTAATAAAAAGTAGTTCCCATCGCATTGCCTTCAGTCTGAAGGCTTTCGTGAAATTAAAATATTGAATTATTCACTAACTCATATGCAATTACTGACCCAACTGCACAGAAGTGAATGTCTAGCTGTAGCAGTGCATAAAGATTTTATATTTTGGTGGTCTCATCTACTCGCATGCTCACACGAGAGGGTGGTTCAATTGGTTTCAAATGTATCCTTGAATGCAACATCACTCTCCAGCACTGTTTTTAAGAAAAGAAGCTTTCCCAAGTCCTGTTGCTATACTAGGACTTTTCTTAAACAGTGTCTTCGCTTCCAGTCAAGCTCTTTAGTCTAGAGCATAAATGTCTGATCCGCATGTATGTAAGTCACCTAGTTTTTGATCGACCCTCGCAAGTACCGCGTATTGTCATTATAGGGTTGCAGAATTGATGACACTCATAAACTATAGCTGGCATATAATTATAATTATACTCAATGCAGCCGTGTGGCATATATTAAAGATTCTGTTCGTACTAAAGCCACTTATACGTGCATACATAAGTGTGCATGTATGCATGTATGTGCATGTATGTAATATTAATGTATATGAAAATGCCCAGCTCTCTGCGATATAATTGATTTGCATAAACGGCTGCCGACTTTCCATAGTAATCAGACGTACACATAAAAAGCCATCGATATATCTATATATATATATGTATGTGCACATACATACGTATATGTATGTGTGCATGCTGTATTCTGTAGCTAATTGATGGGAATGCAAAACATATAAATTAAAATAGCTGTTGCATTAAGGCTGCCGCTGCTAACGTGACCCATAAAAATTGTTTTTTAATTGCAGATTAATGCATTCAAATAATCCTGTTCATAAACATTTACAGCGGCAGCTACTCAAAATGCAAAAGCTCAGTAGCTATACTGATTTAAATAAAACTATGATTTAAATGCTGTGAAAATTGAAGAGAGAAAGAAAAAAAAAATGTGCAAACAAATATCAAAAGTCGTGTCAGAGACCAACACGGATCCATTAACACCAATTTTAAGTATAAAGATACAGTTTATACTTATATATAAACCTGAAAGTATTATTTCACAAATCAAGCAGTTAGCATCCGAAATGGCAAATTGGAGGTCATCACGGAGATTTTGCTCTAGATCGTTGCTAATCTATGTTTGGGAATAAATAGTTTTAATTTTTCAATAATATATATCTTTATAACTGAGCTAGCTCAGTTTTATTTTGTCAAATCTTTTTCCGTAGTGCGAAGCCTCATTTCGTATATGACTTGTTGCATCTACATGTGAAGCCTTTCAAACTTGTAGAAGAATTCTTTCATTGATTAACTAAATGGAAAACATTTGCGATGTAGTCGAAGAAAGTGTAAACATGCTTTCTTACTATAACTCTTAAGTGCTGGCTTCCAAATCTTGTTTCAGCTTGCCCTTGAACTTAGCCACGCATCAAGTGCTAAGTTTTCTTATTTATCTGGCGTTAATAAATTGGTTGCTTCATAAAATTACGAAATAATTGGTCTGCGCTCAATGCCACGTTGTAAAGTTTGCTCAGTGTGTTGGGATAGACATGCAATACGGCAAATATTTGCTAGATGGCAAACCAGTTGAGTCGAGCCAAACATATGAAATGCAAATACACGCAACAACAATTCGAAATCAACAACAAATTGTATTTGCTTGTGTAATTATATTTGTCTTATGCACAAAATGCAAAAAAGCCATACGATTGCTTGTGGCTTTGCCAAGGTTCTGGGCACGTCTCATGCGAGACACGACGACGCCAAGCAGCCAAGCAAAGGCAAACACCACTTGACCATACTGTAGACCACAAAGAAATAAACAGACAAATACACACACATGGCATGGCAAATACAAAATGCAAAGCCTATCAAACAAAAGCAAACGGCGGAAGCGAAAAATCAAAAGGTAAAGACAAGTTTATACACACGTGAAGTGGTTGGCAATAAATCAAAAACATGAGAATGAAAAACGAAAAAAAAAAAAAAATAATAACAAAAACCAAATACAATAAGCAATAAGCTGTTTAATTTGAATTGTCCAAGTGCGTTTAGTTCAGTTTCAATTTGCAATGCCTTCAAGTGCAGCCTGTCGGTCGGGCTTATCCTTTATGGCCATTGCGTTGTGACACTGAAATGTCGCGCCGATGATACCGTTGCGATCTGGCTGTGCACAGCTGGGGCCAGCCCATGCCATCGCTCGACTTTCGCTTTTCACAGCCAGCGCCGCGCTCTGACATTGAACTTCATTAACCCGGTCTGAATGCGGTACAAATATCACGAGAGATGGTTAAGCGAACAGGTTTTATATGAAACGAAAGACTTAGGCAACGAACTGGTCGGCTTCGAAGCTAGCGCCACCTAGAGCTCGATATAATACAAGGCATGTGGCGCGCTCTGGCGCCCCTGCTGAAAATTGGCCAAATTGAAGTGGAAGCGCCATCTGCAGCTTACAATTGGAACGCTGAAACAAAAGACTCTTGTCACGAACTTTGTGCACTGTGTCGCCCTCTATAGGAGCTCAGCTTAAAGCCGTTGCCAAGCTGTTGGAGCGCCATCTGGCATGATGAGTAGCAAAAGTTTCACTGCAATCCAGTTTTAAAGATCTGGCAGCCCTCTTTAATTGAAACGCATTTCCCGTTTGATTAGCTCATTTTATTCGGTTTGTCATATCCATTCACTATCTAGTGTAAACAATTATTTTAATCGTTCCACCAACCAGCACCGCCGCGGGAACCGCCACCACCGGAAGCGCTAGCACCATGGTTCACTGAATAATCGAACGAGGCCGGATTGCCCCAGGCATTGCCTGCACCGCCAGCACCAGCGCCAGCTCCCTGCCAGCCACCAGCTCCAGCACCGCCGCCATAGCCGCCGCGTCCGCCACCAGCACCAGCTCCCTGCCATCCGCCAGCTCCAGCACCGCCGCCGTAGCCGCCGCGTCCACCACCAGCACCAGCTCCTTGCCATCCGCCAGCTCCAGCTCCAGCACCACCGCCATAGCCGCCAGCTCCTGCACCGCCGCCATAGCCGCCAGCACCAGCACCAGCACCCTGCCAGCCACCGGCACCGCCTCCACCGCCATAGCCTCCGCGTCCACCACCAGCGCCAGCACCTGCTCCCTGCCAGCCACCGCCGCCGCCGCCAGCACCGCCGCCATAGGCTCCAGCGCTAGCACCTGAGCCAATTTGCACCTTCGTGTTGCCATGCAACTGTGAGACATGAGAGATGAGTCCAGCTCCATTCCTGAAGCCGCCGCCACCGCCACCGCCGCCTCCACGTCCACCGCCTGGCAGATAGCCGCCACCACCACCGCCGCCGCCAGCTCCGCCGCGTTGTCCAGCATTAACCAGTGCCAGAGTGGCCAGCAAGCAGACAAAGACCTGTAAGTGTATATTTTAGTCGGTCCCGAAGGTGAATCCTTGAATGAATTCTGTTACCTTCATATTGGTAGTTGAAAAAGTTGATTGTTGATTGTTGTGACAGTTGTTGCTGTTTAAGTAGCTCTCGGGGCGCTGCTCCAATAGCTTGTGATGCTTCTTGGCTGCCAGGCAGCACAATTTATAGCTGAAAGTTCCCTACGATATTGCTAATGATTAACTTCTGTGTAGAAAAAAAATCAAATATAAGCACAAAGACGACGAAATACAAAAATATTTGGAACCATCATATTTGGTTGATAGTTAATAAAGACGATCAAAAAAAAAAAAACTAAAACAAAAAATTATAATTAAACGCAAAACACAAACTTAATTATAAAAACTTTAAACTTTGAAAAACCTCAACCGAAGAATTAATTTGAAGTTGCCGCAGCTTAAATACACTTCCACACCTATGAGAGGGTATCAAATTGTTTCTCTCTAAGAAGTACTCCATGCTTGTTTTATTTTGGCAAAACGAATGCGAACTGTTAAAAAACATTGATGTACCCACAGCAAGAGCATAAACAGAAATTTAATTTTGGCAATGCTTTGTGATATTGCTCATCGCTCGATTCTAGTCGAGCGTCTTCCATTTCCGAGTGGCTTCGCGTCGTCGTGGATTGCCTTTAATTAAAAATTTGAAGTCAAGTTAAATGAAGAAAAAACCAAATTAATTGCAGCTTTAAATGCGGCAATTAAATGGACGGCAACGGACGCCTGCGGCTCGCCTTGCGCAATCTGCCGCTCTGTTTGGCTTAAAAGCGACACCGAGTGGACGAAGTGCCTCCAGTTGGGAGTCATGATTTGACTTTTGCGCATTGCCCGTACGTCTGATAGGCCGTGGGTCAAACAGGTGAAGCCTGTGGAAAAAGAGCCTCCAGCTTAAAGTTATGACGGATGTGCGCGTTGCGCATACGCCGTGTGGGCCGAAAACAAACCATACTTTTTTTCCTGTTACATTTTTTTTGAAAGTGAGCTCATTTCGAAGACATTTGCTTATGCAACAAAGTAAAATGAAAAAAGCAACTTGTTTTTTAAGTTTACGATTCATTGAGAAAAAGAAAAACCACCAACTGCAACTGTCTACAAATATTGCAACAGCCAGCATCTCCTGCCCGTCGCAGCTTAAAACCAGCGTCCAGAATCTGCTTCGTGATTTGGGATAAGCCCGTTTAGAAATTATACAAGCTGCCTTCCAAGTAATGCACTTCAATAAATAAATCATTTACGACGTGCAACATACGCTTTTATAACTCGACACCAAAGAAAAGGAAAGGTTTTGATTTAAACGATCTCGCTTACACTCATGCCACCATACTTCTCGGCATTTAACCAACAGTAGAAATATTCGTACTACTTTGCAATACAGAATTTATCAAAAAATATATCATTCTTCTTATCAACCTTGTGAAATGGAAGCGAATTCCTTTGTTGTTTTACAAAAGCATATAACCAAAGGAAAGAAATTACCAAAAAAAAAACTTTGTTCACAATATATATTTATATATATTTAAAAAAAAAAAAAGGAGGTAAAAAAAAAGGAGAAAAACAAAAATGGTTTCGCCTGCCAGCCAGGCTGAAGACGAATGAGTTATCCTATGGAGATTCGCCCTATTTATAGGCCTTACATTAAGCGAGTACTTAACCAAGTAATCGATGTAATTGATTGGGAGCTGAATGCAACTCTACAATTCGTTGTGGGCATCGACAAAAACTACTCATAATATGAAAGGGAAATTTAAGCTGTGTGGGAAAAACCTATCAAATTAGTTGTTTTACTAGATGTGAGCTTTAGAAAAGCATGTCAACATTTAGTCGAAATAAACTTCTGTTTAGTTAGTCAAGACATAAACTATAAGCCGGATTTAGAGATAATTCATTAATTGCTTAATTGAGTTTAATAGTTGGCTGGGAAATTAAATGTAACTTTACAATTCGATAATATATCGATAATATGAAGGGAAATTCAAGGCTAAGCTGACGGGACTCCATCTGTAATCTTTAGCGCCGATTCAGCCGGACAGGCAGCTGGGATGGGATCTGTAGCTGTGGGAGAGAGAGGGAGGAACATAGCGATCAATTTAAAAAAAGGAAAAGTGTTGGGACAGCAATTACAAAGGATTTCAGTCAGCTCGATTTCGGTTTTCGTAGAAGTCTTAAGCGCTTTGTTAGTGCAATACAGGGTATACTCACTTGGCTGCTCATCAGGCCTTCTAATAAGCGAATCGTAATAATGACTAGAAATTGGAAGCTGTCAATAATTAAATACAAAGATTTATGAAACTTAAGTTGCTTTTAGCAGAACAACTACTTGTAGCACCGAAACACCGTTCTATCGATATGCAAAACATGTCAGCTTGTCGAGCATGCTCAGTGGTGTCTCCAGTGGAACCACTGGCCAAGGCAAGCTGATGGCTCCAGTTGACAAATTCGATTAGCTGATTTGGAAACTGAACAACTGGAGCTGCAACAGTAGCTGCTTGAATATCAGTTCGTAAATCAAAGTTTTATAGGGTGCTCGCAGACAAAGCGACTCGCTGACTCGCTACTTTCTTCAGCTCTCAATGCAAGCCAAAGAGAGTCTCTCCCACACAGACACTGACAATCACACTCTCTCCCTCTCTCTGTCTGCGAATTCTGTTGACTGCAGCTGGCAGCAGGTGATAGCCGGCTTTAGGCTGCCTCAATCTTTCACTCTCTTTCTCTCTCTTTACCTCTTTCTCTGTGCTTGGGCTCTCTCTCGCTTGCCGGCGCCAGCTTTGTGTTAACGGTGGGCGCCGTTGTCGCTGTCTCTGGCTGTCTAGCCGAGCTTCATTGGCGCTGCTGCAGATTCGGCCAAATCATTCCGTTGGGAAGTTGTAACTGGGAAACGTGTTTGACGGATCGCTACCGACCCCGGTTCACAGGCAGCTCCATCGTCGTCGTCGTCGTCGTGGTCGTGGTCGTCATTTTCGTGCCTCGAGCTGCTGCAAGCGCGCGCATTTCTTGTACGCTGGTTGCCCGTTTGACTTGTTGCCGTTACGTTTCTTCAACGGTTGCCAAAAAAAAAAAAAAAATATTAAAAAAAAGATAAAAATAAATAAAAAAAGGAATCCTTGACCCCTGGACGTTGCCTGTGCCTGTGTCTATTACTCGTGCGTGTCTCTTGATTTGTTTTGTTTGGTGTCTGCATTTTTTTGTTTTTCGTTTTTATGCAACATTTATTTTCACATTGCAATTAATTATGGTTTGCACAATATTTGCAAAAGCCGCTGAAAAATGTTTTGCGTGAGCTGAAGTCGACAAGTATTCAAAATAGTTGCTTGCTTATGTTTAAAGAAAAATACACAAAAAAAAAAAAAACAAAACAACAACGAAAAGAAAAGGAATTAAAAAACAAAGTTCAACATTCATTTCATTATTTTGCAAACAATTGACGCAGCTCGCTTCAAATTAAAAGGTTAGTTTTTGCCATATTTAATGTAAGTTCAAAGTACTTTAACAAATGATAATACATAAAAATAAATTAAATAAATAAATATAAATAAATAAAATTAAATGTAAGCTGCACAGGAGTTTGCGATAATGAGTATAATAAAATAAAAATGGAGTATAATATTTAATAATATTTCCATAAAATTGTAAAATGATTTTTATAATGTAAATAAATAACTACTCAACAACTTTCTTAGCATTTAAGTCCAAACATAAAATGCAAATTTATTTAAGTTAAAATTTAAATTGATTTCAATTTATTATAATTTGTTCAATTGCCTTTTGTTCCATTTCTGTTCTTCAATCCCTTTCCAAGAGATATGCGAGCTATGTGTACCTTAGTAAGATCTGAAACTGAGTCTGAAGTTTAGCTTTGAAAAGTGTGCAATTTTCTCTAAAAAGTCCAAGCAATGAAAACGTCTAGCTGCTGTTCATGGTCTATTAATTGTTGGTCTGCTGATTTTCTTTTTAATACTTATAAATTATATTTGGCTTTGGTTTTTGGGCTCGAGTAATAGTTTTTATGCACATTTAATAGTGTATGATTATAGTCAACTATAGAAAAGTTGAGAGAGCGAAGCAAGCAAAGCGCAACAGACATTGCCCTGCGACGAGGCTGGACGAGGCCCTGCCCAGCTGGTTGGGCAGAGGCCAATTCCGGATGCTCACAATCGAAATCGAAATCGAAACTCGTGGCTGGGCAATAGATTCGCGTGCCAGTTAATCCAATTTGTTTCACACATTCAGCCCCAATGCGAATTTAGTTGTTTTTCGTGCACTTACCGCATGCAGAACAAAAGACTTAGGCAACGAACTTGAAATAACATGCAGCTGTGTTTGGAGTTGGAACGCTGCGCTTGCGGTTTTTTGGGCAACCACATTGCGTGGCTTTCTCCACTTGACAAGCCCAATGCCGATTCTAAGTGCCATTGCTAATAAGCCAACAGCAGCAGCAGCGACAATAACAACAACAACAACATTGTGGCAGGGCTGATGTGTGTGTCTTCTTCTTCTCCTTCTGTCAGCGTTGGGAGCTGGAGACGAAATCGCATGCTTGCTCACTTGGAAAACAGTTGCTGGCTGCGAAAACTAACTGAAATGGTATTAATTGCCACTCGCACACACACACACACACTCACACTCACACTCACGCACACACACACACACACACGCAACTAGTTGACTTTCATTGTCTTTGGCGTTTTTGCGGTTTGCCGTTTGCTTTAGCTAGCTTATTATGCCGTACGCTTTATGTTTAATGCCTCGGATGCCTTTGTCTTTGGCTGTGGCTGAGACTTCGACTGGGGGGTTTTACATACGCGCCAAGTTAATCACACTTTTAACTCCATTTCACATAATACTAATTTCATAATTTGCACCGCCGCCCGCCCAACGCAATGCCAGCGACAGGCACATTGAGTTGTCATTTGCCGCTCGCATTTTCACTTCTGTTTTCCACGGCGACAATGTTGAAATTAATAAATCTACTTTGCGTCAAGTTTACATTTCATTTAGCATAAGTGGAACTATTTCATTTTTCAATTTTGTTTTGCTGCACTCGACTCGGGAAGAGCAACGGCTGGGAAAGGTCTGGCCTGCAGCTCTTCCTGGGCGTTGACATGCCCATGAGCAGCGCGCTCAGCCAAAGCTAGCGGATCATAATTGCATGGCACTCGTTCTAAGTATCCAGCTATCGTGTAACCATCGACACATCGCCGCACAGCTCCAGGCACTCCCCATGCAGATGTGCTTGCTCATTGAATGCGCCTGCTCAGCTTACTCGGGCGGGTAGCATGAATCTCGCAACATGTTTGCTGGCAAAATGTATGGAAATCAACTCTACAGGCATTAATTTCGCTGCGTTTGCAAGACTTCAGCCATATAAATATTTCTGCCACAAAAAAATTAACAAAATTAAGCTGCTAAATTGAATTCAAATTTCTTAATCGCCCTTTATCAATTTGTATTTTGTCACCCTTTGTCTTAATTACCTGCCATTTGGCAAAGATTTAATGTATGCAAAAATCTCTATTTTAGTAACAATTAAAAATAACAGCGCTCGGCCATTTTCGCTTTTTACATTTGCATAAATCAAATGCAGAGAATGCTATTAAGTAACAATTTAGTTAGATATAGAAATATTAAGTTAAACTTGCATTGTTTAAGATTTTTAATATATAAATTTCATAAGGCAACTTTCGGAGTTTGCAGTTTCTTGTTTTCGTGTTGCAGACAAATCCCACTCATATTTTCAGGCACATTACTTCCCACGTTTGGTTTGTCTAATATCTTGGAGCTTTACTGTGGACAGCTGCCACTTAACTCCCAACTAAAGCGTTAACCAATTGAAAATGTTTTTTTAATTTTTCCTTGTTTTCCTACATATTAAAGACAAGCTCAAAATAAAATAATATAAACAACTCCCCGTGCTTAGGTTCGCATCGTGCTGCTGATTTAACACAACCTTGAACCAACGCGTTGGTTCAAACCTTGGTTTACATATTTTATTTAAGCATTTTGATGTAACATTTCAATTTCTTGTTTGCCCGTTCTACTGAAAATATTGCATGCCGTAGATATTTTCATATAGAAATTTCGGGCTATATTCGATCTGCCAAATATGGTTAGATATATGCAAAGGTTGGTGCCCAAGCTGCCATCTGCTTTGGTGCTGGGTCTAACCTAAAAGTAGTTTATTTTCAATTTTTAAGCTAAAATATGATTTATTTCGAAATTATTGGTTTAAGGTTCGGCTTATAGTATGAAAGTAAATTGGTGAATTATCATGTTTATGACTTATCGAAATAATAACTAATTGTAGCTCAGATATTATCAAGGTATTACGAATTCGGTTTGAGCACAGCGCCTGTATTTGCTTGCTGAGGCACTTGTGGTTAAGATGTCTCTTGTTGTTGTTGTTGTTGTTGGTATCTTTGTGGAGTTTTGTTGTACGTGCGCGTCTGTCAGCAAATGAAATAGTACGTAGCATATAATCAGAGCGCTGTGGCAACCCAAAAAGCCAGCAACAAATGACAACAGCAACAAAGCGTCTGGAAAACAACAGTTGAGACAGCGCAAACAAAGTGTATCTTTATCAAGGGGGGGGGAGGGGGCAAGAATGAAAGTCTCATGTTGTTGCTATTGTTGCTGCTGTTGTTGTTGTCAGTACAGACAATACACAAAATTTGTCAGCTTGAAGCCGCATGCTTTCATCGTGGTTGCAGCCGTTTCATGACAAATCGCAGGCAATGGGGCAGGGGCAGGGGCATGGGCAGGGGCATGGGCAGGGGGATGGGGGATGGGTTGCCAGATTCTTTTGTCCAAAGCAAGGCGACAATTTATTTATTGCTGCACATTTATGCCGCTGGGCGCGAAGTGGCTCCCCCCACACCCCCTCCGCCTTTTTTTATAATTTGTAACAATTCGGCCGGGCAATTAACATAATTATCAATGCTCGACTGCATTTCTCACTCTTTTTGGTTGTCGCATTTGTCACACGAATTATGCATAACAATAATTCATCGTCTCTGGTATTGGAGCTGGCTTTGGTCTCGGCTTTCTGCTCGCTTTCGAATCGGAATTGAAATCGGTATCGTTTAGACAAAAAGCCCCATCACAATTGTCTGTTGCCGTTTTGTTACCATTTCAACATCTCGCCAGCAATTCTAAAGCTGCAATGTGTGTATGTGTGTGTGTGCACCCTTCACCTTCAGGCCGGTCTGGGCCAAAAAACTCGGGACAGAAGAATGGAGCTTGTCTCGTGAGGCTCATCATCATCATGTTGGGCATTTGCCAGACGACACAAAGCCAAATCGATGGCGGGCAACAAATAAATAAATAAAAATATATATGTATATATATATTGTGCCACAAATTCATATTGTGTGCAGATCGAAAGTGAAATTCGTAGACATTGTGTGCGATAATAAAAATATGTATAATCATAATAATAATAATAAAAATATACATATATATATACGTATGCACACAATGCCAAACTGATGCGGCTCAGCTCGAACAGCAAGGGTCTAGTCTAGCTTTTAGCTTGGCTTATTATAAAGTGGCATTAACTTTCCAACGATAAAAGTCAAACGTAAGCCCCCTTAAATCAGGGCCAACGATGCGCCCAAGCTCATGTGGGATTGGTTGCCAAAGAAAACCTCTCGATTTCCACAGAAAACTCTTTATTAGCCAATAACTGAGAGGTGTTTGTGGAAAATGTTGATAAACAGTTCTGCTTGTGATATATGTGACAGTTGAACTTTATAGGGCAAACAAATATTTGAAAAGCGAGAAAGTAGCTTGCATATGAAAAATACGATTTTATTGGGGTTTTCGGACACTCCGGTATTTATACTCTTAGGAACAACTGTCAAATGTGGTCTTAAAATATTTACTAGATATACATCACAATAGATGATCATATATCCTCTCATAATCACAATTGAGTTTCTGCTGATTACAGGCATATCGTCAACATTTGGCCTTAATGAAAACCAATTAGCAAGCAGATAAAAATTCCTTGGCAGACCGCAAATCTGCTGTCCAGATGAATTGCACATCAAAATAAGAAGTCGAGTCCATATCTGTGCAGCATGCTGAATTTCTAATTGTTGCCTCATCCGTCAACTGTCCAACTGCAGCTCAGCCAGACTCTTGATAAGGAGAAGTCCGCGCTCAACACGAGGCGGTGCCTGTTAATTAAATTTCCAGTGCTTGAGAGGTCAGGCATGAGCAGCTTATGCATTTGAGTACGTGCAACGCGTGTGTGTTTAATACGCTGCACTGGGCTGCAGCCGTGCGGCATGCGGCATGCGGCATGCGGCAAGCTGTCGCCAGGCGCTTGACATTAGCTGCAAGAGGATGTTATTGTTGTGACTGCCACGCCCCACACTTGTCAATCTTTTTGCATTGTTGTGCGTCTTACGTAATTGCATTTTGATTTGTTTCGGACTACCGCACGACTAAAGCTAAAACGAAAAAACAAAAATAACGAGCTAAAGACAAAGAAACCAACAACAATTTTACAGTTTGTCTTTTTGGCATTTTAATGGCCGTATTCGATTTTGCGGCAAAACCAAACAAATTTCGCTGTCAACAAACTAAGTTCAAAGCCGCGAACGGGCACGGGGTGGCGAAGGGGGGGGGGGGCATAAGACCCAATAATGTGGCAAGCCATCAACGATCGATTTAGATGCTTATGCATAAATAATTTGTTTATTGATTGATCGTTATGCGCCAGCTTCGACACTTCCGACAGAGAGCGCCGGCTTGGGCTCCAACTGTGACGTCTTGGGTCAGAGTCATCAGCGGCAGATCTTGCGCAAGCCTTGTCGGTCATTTCCGGCTCCTGCTGTCTCTGTCTCTGTCTCTGGCCAAATGCAGACCGAGGCGTCGGACTGACTGCCTGCTGCTGCTGCTGCTTCACATAGCTGGCTGCCACTTTCGGACGTCACGACTTGTTTGCCGGGGCGCCGCTCGCTCTCGTTTGGCTTTTACTTTCGGCCACATATTTGGCCAATACTCGTTGTAAGTGGTTTGCGGCTCGCACAATGCGCTACACTTTTACCGTTTCGCAGAGGTTTTCGTCATGCGCCAACGTAACCAAACATCGCGTAAGCCCCACTTGGAGCCAAAGCCGATCTCCGTGGACTCTTCAAACAGTAACCAGCATCCTTTCTTTGGGCAGAGCACAAATGTAATCTATCTATATCCATATATATAAGCGATAACTGTTGCTCGCACTTAGAAGGATCTCGAGCTTAGTAGAACCTAGTTGCACTTAGTCACTAGCCCTAGTTTCTGTATGATGATGCTCTCCTCTCGTCTGGGTCACTATCATTATCATTATCTTCGTCATACTATTTGCCACACACACACACACACACACACACTGCTGCAGAAGTTTCGACAATCTTCCGTGGAACGCATAATCGCTGAAAACGCTTTTAATGACATAATTAGGCGTTGCTTTTGAAGGCAGTCGAGGCGCTGCGAAAGGTGTTATGCCAGGGGGTAGAGCAGGGGCCTGAAAACTGAGAAGAAAAATGTAAAAAATTAATTAGCTGCCAGTTTGGCAGCCACAACAAAGCAAAGCAAAGCAAAGCTAAGCTAAGTGAAATATGTAAGGGGGAGGGCTGGCCGAAGGGCTGTATTGGCTGGGATGAAACGAAAAGGCGCATTTGGCATTTTGGCCAGGTCGCCGCCCAGGCTGATTGATTTGACCCGGCTGAGAGACTTTCACTGGCGCTTCGTACGCTTCGCTCTTAAATGCAACCGCTGGCAGGCAGGCGGCTCGTGTTTTGCTGGCGTGACAGGGTAGCCCCCCCTACCCCCCCCCCCCCCCCCTACCCCCCTCCATCGTTCCGCCCTTCTTTAACGATTGTTGTCTGCTGCACATACCGAAGCATAGGCTTATGTATTATGATTATTCCCAATTTGGAATTACCAAAACGCATTTCGTGATGTCGTGCCCGTTGCCGTTGTGGCAGACGCTGCTGATGCTGCCGTTGTGGCAGATGCCGCTGCCGATGTCATCATTCGCATTGGCATTTGGGAGCAGCTGAGCACCGCGGGCCTCTGTGAAATCAATTAGTGTAATTATGTAACTGTAACTGTTGCTCTAAGCTTCACAGGCAACACGGCTATCAATCAGCTTTTTCGTCAAGTCGCAGCCAGTTGCTTCATTAACACACACACACACGCACACACACCTGTCACATACAGCAAGAGGCAGCTATTCCTCAACCCCCGTCTTGAATAATAGAGAACCAGACACCTTTTAAGGTAATCCCCAGTTTAAGTTCATAGTAATATTTTTACCCAATCAAAAAAGAAGCAAACAGCAGCTCCCAATCGCTAGATACTCTTTTTTTAAATAGATACTCTATTCCCAGTGTAATTGCAATCTTGTATCATCAAAGAAACTCAGCAGTATATATAGCCCGATTGGCGTATCAAGCTCAAGATTGTTTAAGACTTTGAAAGAAAACTTTAAGCTGGATTAGATGAGAGTATTCAAAGAACATATGTTGCATGGCAAATTTGGAGTAACCAGCTAAAATACACAACTAATATACACTTGCTGCACTTGGAAACAGAAGATGAAAAAGAAGCATTAAAATGAAGTTCTAAGTATTTGTTTTTATACCCTTGCAGAGGGTATTATAATTTTGTCGTGAAATGTGTAACGCATAGAGGGAGACATCTCCGACCCCATAAAGTATATATATTCT
Source organism: Drosophila borealis (assembly GCA_035045885.1). NCBI lineage: Eukaryota > Metazoa > Arthropoda > Insecta > Diptera > Drosophilidae > Drosophila > Drosophila borealis. Next base: position 1,648,973 of record JAWNOR010000047.1, on the reverse strand, counting down.
TGATCAGTATCAACAGCCGAGTTTATATAGCCATGTCCGTCTGTCTGTTTCTATGCGAACTAGTCTCTCAGTTTTAAAGCTATCTTTATAAAACATTGCAGAATTCTCTCTTTCTGTTGCACGCAGTTCATATGTCAAAACCAGCTGGATCGGACCACTATATCATATAGCTGCCATAGGAACAATCGGTCGAAAAGTAGGTTCTTGTATGAAAAACATTTTTCTTTATAAAGATTTCTTGACTAAACTCGGTATTTATTAGTTTTACTACGCACCCCATATATATGCAAAATTCTATTAAGATCGGACAACTATATCATATAGCTGCCATAGGAACGATCGGTCGAAAATTAAGTTTTTGTATGGAAAATTTTTATGTTTTTCAAGATATCTTGACCAAAATCGGTATTTATTAGTTTTACTACGCTCTCCATATATATGCAAAATCCTATTAAGATCGGACAACTTTAGCATATAGCTGCCATAGGAACGATCGGTCAAAAATTAAGTTTTTGTAAGGAAAATGTTTATGTTTTTCAAGATATCTTGACCAAACTCGGTATTTATTAGTTTTACTACGCTCCCCATTTACATGCAAAATCCTATAAAGATCGGACAACTATATCATATAGCTGCCATAGGAACGATCGGTCAAAATTAAGTTGTATGGAAAACTTTTTTGTTTTTCAAGACATCTTAACCACACTCGGTTAATTAACTGTAATTAACTATTTTCCCTGTGCTTCTTAGATACGGGCAAAGCACTATGAGCATTATGAAAAGGTTGGGCCTGCAAGGGTATTAAATCTTCGGCGTGCCGAAGATAGCCTTTCCTTCTCGTTTAATATAGAGGTTGATCCATTACCACATTTAAATCTTACACGGAGTATTGAATAATTCCTCACGCAATTGTGCAAAATTGCTAAAAATGTGATACTATTTGGTTTGTTATCCGTTCAGGCTCAAATCCATATTCAAAGTACTTTATGGAAATTCATTTGAGACGTGTTTCACACTATACGAAAAGGCCAAAACAAGCTGTGCGAAAAATTGTGGGAAATTCGGCAATTCGTCAGAGTGGAAATGGGAGCTCAAGGTAGAACATGTCTGGGAAAGGGATGTATGTAAAATTTTAAGAAAAAATCATGGCATCGACTTGGCAAAGCGATATAATACACGCTTCTACATATGTTAATTTATATAATGTATCATTTGATAATAACTACACGAGTTGGGAGTTTTTTTGTACATTTTTATTTTTGAATTACAGCCATATGCAATACTTAAAATAAATCACATTTGATTAATATATGAATAAAAAGAACTTAAAATTAAAGATGATTGAAGATTGAAGAAATTTGGACTTAAATTATATCAGATTAGATTAAAGGCATATATTACTTAGATATAAAACATAAACTAATGATAAATTAATCTATATATATCTAATGGATATTTCCTGTAAACAATATTGATCGGAGCAGTCTCGACTTGAAATCCATGCAAATACGTTACGATGATTTGCAGAGCTGTGGAATCTCAGCCAAAACATTCGATTCACGGCCAATAAGATGCGACTAATCATTGGAAAATCGAAGGCATGCGCTGACAGTTAGGTTACCTGTACAGCATTTGGGCACATCTAACGGCCAATTGGAGAACCACAAAACCACAAAGCCAATAGGCAATGAGCCATTGGATACAATGGAAGCCAAGGCAGGCTGGCCTGGCCCGGAGGCTGGTCATCCAGCCAGTCTTGGGGCTATGATGAATCAATTTGCTCCGCGGAGTGCCCCATTGTCAATTGTGGGCAATTGAACCGAGACGCGGGTTCAAAATCAATGCCAATTGGCAGCTGAGCGAATGCACGCCATTCAAGCCCATTCAAGCACTCAAATTTAATTGAAATGCAAGAGCCTAATGCAGCCGCGCGTTAATGACTGGACAATAAACTTGGCCAACAAGTGGAAGTGGCGGCCAACTGCCAACTGGCAACAGGTTGAATGCACTTGCGTCCACTGCATCCACTTTGAGGCCGGCTCGGACTTGCACCTGTTCGGCGGGTGGCTGGCTGCGGGCCACTTGCCTCTTCCCACTTGCCACTTGCCACATTTTGCAGTTGTGGGTCAGCAGCGGTTCCGGCCATGGACACATGGTCAATGCGCCAGCCAAGGCCCTCGCGCTGAACAAGTTTTCGCCCAACTTCATATTGAAAGCAATTACAGAATGCTTCACTTGTGGTTGAAATTTATTGGGTGATGTTCTTATATGCAAAATATATAGATCCGATTCGTAAATAGGCTGGCAATCTATTTGAGTGCGATTGATATATTTTATATATATAGTATATATTTTATTATTAATAATATTAGGTATAAGCACCAAGAGCTAGGCGCTCTATATAACTATGTCGAAAAGCTCCCGGTTCTATCATCAGCAAACCTTGCTAGCACGAAGCAATAACCACTTGAGAATTATAAGCAACGAAAAGATTTAAACCAAAGTATATACTTGTATAACTGTTCGAGTAGCTAACAAAAGAGCATGGCTCTTAATCATCAAAATAGTCGAAACAAAAGCGATGTATTATTTGTTTTTTTGTTCAAACCACGACGACGTCAGATCCGGTTTATGCGGTAGATTCTCCATATTAGTTAATATTTTTCAAATAATTTTTGGACCATGCAATTAATTGCAATTATGTTCGCTATGGGCAACTGATTTAGCTGAAGGTTTGGTTCAGAGCAAAAACTAATTGAAATTGCGCCTTTGAACGGTTTCGGCTGAAAACAGATGTTCACAATTGATTCGAGTTTGGGCTTAAAACACTTTGATTGGAAAAATCGATTGAACTCTAATGGAAGTGAAGCGAGTCGAGTTCCTGAAACGGACTGCAAAGTGTGCTACGACCGAGGCGAACCGAAACCAAATAGTTGACAGATAAACGAATGGAACCAATAATGAAACCAATAAACAATGCCAATCAGCCAAATCATCATATCATTTCTAGAGCAATACTTGTGGCCACTTGGAAACTTGGCTGGCAGTTGCTTTGCGCATAATTGAAAGGTAGCTAAGAAAAACAACAACATCAAGAGCAACAACTAAAAGACAGACAGCAGAGACAAGTTACAAATTAATTTCACTTTCTTTGCTGCATTTGTTGCTGCTGCCTGTTGCTTGTGGCACGTTGTCTTTTTTTTTTCAACACACAAAATTGGCTGTCTTGCCATTGTTAGAGAGGGACGACTGGAGGGGGAGGGAGACTGGGGGGGGGGGGGGGAGGGCGACTGCGCAGGTTTATTGACTGCGCACATGCGGCAACATGGTTGTCTGTGCAATTACGAGCTCTTGTTGCCGTTGTCTTTTGCGCCTCAATGGGCCGCACTTGGCCCAGGGGGCTGGGCCTGGCACCCAGTGCCAAGAAAGCCGCCCAGCATTGGCACAATGGCAAATGAAGGAGCCGTCCACACAGTGCCAGCTAGCTGCAGGGTTGACACTGACACCGACTCCGACACCAACTCCGACTCCGACTCGGCTGCAACTCTGCATTCCATGCACTTGTGGCACACATATATATTTTCACCCAGCAATTAAAGTGCTGGCATAATTGAAGGCGAGCCCCGTGAGCCCCACCAGGCGGCAGCTAAAATATTGACAAAATGTTGCACTGAAGCACTTGACAGCCACCATTTACTATATCTCTGTACAACCGTTTGTCTTGACTCATTTTTACTGTTGTTAGCCTATGTGATAAAGGTGCCAGCTCAACCGGGGTTTGGGTTAATTCCATCCGAAAGCGTGGAAATATCGCGGAAAGGGACTCTATCTATCTCTATCAAATATCTTTGTTTATTTGAGAAGTAATTCCACCCGAAAGCGTGGAAATATCGAAGAAAGGGCATGTATCCAACTTTGTTTGTGTACCATCCGCTATGCCTTCAGCTTATTCTTAAATATCTTTGTTCATTCGAGAGGTTTCTCACACTTTTCGCGAAATCCATCCCTTCGGTCGGATTCAAAACTTACTGTTGTAAGCCTATGTGATAAAGGTGCCAGCTCAGCCGTGGTTTGGGTTAATTCCACCCGAAAGCGTGGAAATATCGCGGAAAGGGCACCTATCCAATTTTTTTTGTGTACCATCCGCCATACCTTAAGTCTATTCTCAAATATCGTTGTTTATTTGAGAAGTAATTCCACCCGAAAGCGTGGAAATATCGCGAAAAGGGCATGTATCCAACTTTTTTTTTGTGTACCATCCGCTATGCCTTAAGCTTATTCTCAAATATCTTTGTTCATTCGAGAGGTTTCTCACACTTTTCGCGAAATCCATCCCTTCGGTCGGATTCCGAACTTATTGTTGTTAGCCTATGTGATAAAGGTGCCAGCTCAGCCGTGGTTTGGGTTAATTCCACCCGAAAGCGTGGAAATATCGCGGAAAGAGCTTGTATCCATCTTTATTTATGTACTATCCGCTATGCCTTAAGTCAAATATATTTGTTCATTCGAGAGATTTTTTAAATTTCGTTTAAATTCAAACCTTTTTTAAGCTCTTCATAAGTACCTGATGAGTTCCACCCAGTGGACTATTTGTTTACTTTTCGATTAGTTTAAAACTTTGGTTCATTTCTGAAATTTAATTTGATACGTGTTTCACACCTTTCGGAATTTTCACGGTCGGGAAATTGGCTGTGAATGTCTAAAATGTTGTGCATAAGACTTGAACCGAGGGAAGCTGCAAAATACCAGCCAGTATACACATTTATAAAGGCTTGGTTTCATCATATTTCCTACAATTTGCAATCGAACAATGGCCATCAGATCAGATAAATGACATTCATATAACTTTATTTAGTTTTTCATCATTTTTAAATATTTATAATGAATTTTGGTTGAAATAGTTTTTTAGTTAAGAGCCTCTAATGAGAAATTTCATGCAACTACATATTTGAGTATATATTATATAATTTCAATTAACGTTTAGTTAAATTCAAAATACGGATATGTATGCCCGATTCGGTTAAGTACGTGTTCACTGTATGCTAATACTGTATTATAATAAAATGTCTAGAAGACCATTTTGTATACATAGACATCAATTGAAAGTGTTTGGGACGACCGTCCTTTAATAACCTGCGAATGCGACTAGCATTTTACAATTTTCTCTTGGAAAAATAGTTTTTTATCGTTTTTATCTGATTATGTTAGGGAATGAAAAACAACATCTATATATTGTAATAATAGCTGCACGATAATACACATATATCATTTATAAATTGTAATATATTAAAAATCGTACACTTGATTTTGATATTTTAAAGTTGGAATGCTAAGACGTGACCTGCTTAGTTAAAGAATATAAGTTTATCTGATATCATAAATCAAAGTTCTCTCCTAAGTCAACATGCATTTATATATTTAATTTGGGGGAATCCATAGGCAAATTGATTTTAGAACCATTTCAGGTATCAATCTCATAGATTCTGGGTCAATTATGTTTTCAATTTGGAATATGAGTATACAAATTAATTTTAGAACCATTTCAGGTATTAATCTCATAGATTCATAGTCAAATAGAGACTCAGATTGAGATCTTATAAAAACCATAGTATGAGTTAGGGCTTTAACGCGTTCTTATGTTTTAATTGTGTGTACAATAGATTGGTATTGAGTTATAATTTCACAGTATGATTTAAATTTGTACATTTAGTAATACATAGATCCAAAAGGTCGATGCGAAAAAAAAACCCCCTGTAAACTAGATATTCTTGTCTGTCTCTATACTCAGATAGGTTAGCTGATAGCCTATGCTCAGATAGAAAATAAATAAATAAAATGTTTAAATAAATATATATGCAAGCTGGTCTAAGATCCTAGCAAAGCTCGTACGACATCTAGAAAAATACAATATCTGTAGCCGATAGACCTGATTGGTCTGTATCGAGATCCAATAGTCTTTGGACATATTCAACGGATGGACAACGAGCCGATACCACAGTGCGATTGGCAACCAGCTCGTTGAACTCTTTGGCAATATTGGAGCGCAGCTTGAGCAGTTTTTCGCCCAATTCTGTGGAGAGCTGAATACGCAGCCAGGTGTCCAGGCGCAGAACAGTATGTTTAACAGGATTGTACTCATCTAAAGGCTCGAGTATATCCAGTAAAAATGGCTCCAATTTGGCCACCTTGCCGCACTGGAGGGCCACCATCAGAGTGCTGACTAGTGTAGTATGCTCAATGTGCGAGACGAGGGCAGCTGTGCGGGTCTTGTCCACGTATAGGAGCCACTCGCTCTGAGTGCCCTTCATCTTTTTGGAAAAGCACAAGGGTAAACATGAGTTCCTCGAGAGTTGGACACGCGGATCGCCTTCGGCTATGAGGCGCGAATTCTTTGTACGATCGACGTAAACAATTCGTGGATAGAGTCCGGCTGTCAGGGCCAGACGCACCATATTCAAGTTCTGGTCATATTTGGTGGCCGCCCTCATATCCACAAATTTGAACATGCGCATCAGGGTGAGACGCAGCGTTTGCACCGCCGATACAAACAGATCCATCGACTTGCGGCACAAAAAGTGCTTCTCGCAGAACCTGTCCATTTCGCGGCTGCCCCTGTTGTCGGCGCACATGTACTCATGGTACAGCTGGAGTATGCCAATCGAATCGCTGCACGCATCGAGGCTAAAGAAATCACGGGACTTGCGCTGTTCGTTGCGTGCGTAACGATCGGTGGGCAGGACAAACGGATCGCGCACCGAGTAATAGGCGGTTATGATGCTCATGCTGCCCACGCATTGGTAATAGATGCCGTAAACCAGACACTTGCCCAGCTGCACATCCAGCGGCAGTTCGGCTATGATGTGGCCCAGCGGGGTGACGCTCTCGTCGTCATGAAGCACGTCCAGCAGCTTTAGCTTGGCGCAAGCCTGGGCAATGGCGGCAGGCTGAGGGCGATCCAAGGCCTGCGACAAGAAATGTTCGATCGCCTTGTTTGGGGCGGCTATCTTGGCCAACAGGCAGACTTCATCGAGTGTATGGCGCAATATCTCCGGCACCGTAAAGCGACTGAAGCCGTGATACTGATTGCTGCTATAGAGGCGATAGCAGATGCCATCCTTACGACGACCGGCACGCCCAGTGCGCTGCTGAGCATCCGCCTGGGATATCCAAGTGCAGGCCAGATGCGAGGCGCCGGTCGTCGGATCGTAGGTCTTCATTTTGACACGGCCCGTATCGATTACATAGAGCAAATCGGGAATGGTGATCGAAGTCTGGCCAATGTTTGTGCTCAGCACAATCTTGAGCTGCACATTTGGATATTCGTGAAAGACATCCTTCTGCCTCTGGGTATCGACCTGGCTGTGCAGCAACATTATCTTGACCAAATCCATTGGCAGACTATCAACCAGCTGATCCATCAATTTTGTCATATCCTGATAGCCGGGCAGATAGACAATCACGGCGCCCTTCATGCCCATCACCAGCACCACCTGCAGCAGGGACACAATCAGCGAATTGTCTATCTCCTGCTCTTGTATATTATGTGCACGTGCATAGGCCTCCACGAGCTCATCTTCGTCAGCGTCGGTTTTTTTACCCAGCACACGTGCCATCTGCGGCGTCATATAGCCGGTCATGTGGAGTATGTTCTCCAGCGAAAAGATGCGCACATTGAAGCTACGTCCCTCCACATCCAGGACGGGAGCATTACCAAAGTATTTGGACAGCGCCAATAGATCCATTGTGGCCGACATTAGTATAACCTTGAGCGACTTGTTGCGCTCCAGCTCTAGCTTAATGGCCAGCAAAAGAAAGTCCGTATCGAGATCACGGTCGTGCACCTCATCAATGACTAGATGCGTGGTGTTATTAAAGAACTCCCCGCTTTTCATGGCTAGCGTGCGCAGCAGGCAGCCACTTGTGGTTAATGCCAGCACCGTGTTACTGCTGCACTTGCCTGCCGTGAAGTAGTATTGGGATTAGGAATATTGGGAAACATTGCGATTGGAATACTTACTCTCCATGCGTATAATATAGCCGACGGTGTCGCCAATCACCTCGCCGCGCTCCTCGGCAATGCGTCCGGACACGCTAATGGCGGCAATGCGCCGCGGTTGGCTAACCACAATGCGTACAGACTGATTCGATTCGGCTGCCTCCTCCAGCAAATACTGCGGCAATTGGGTGGACTTGCCAGAGCCCGTGGCACCGTTCACAATCAGAACCTACAGAAGAGAAGCCAATTGAACAATGCATTGCATTGCTGGATCCTATGGAAAACGCGACTTACCTGCGACATTTCGAGCAGCTCGTTTATTTTTTCGCGCTTGGTAAATATGGGAAGATTACGGCGCTCGTCATCCAGCTCCCCGCAGACGTTGCGAGGGATCGGCGGCACACGTGGAATGCCAACTAGGCCGCCGTTTTGGACACTTGGTTCGCGACGCTGCGGTTGAAAGGGCTGCGACCGTCTGCGGCTCAAGTCCTTGAGGGCTATGTCCAAGACGCTGCCAAATTGCAGCGACACGGCCAGCTTGACCTCATCCAGACGCATGTTCAGCCTGGTGTTACTACCGCGAGTTAGGGTCAACACCCGGTCGCCGTTGCTGCTGCGACTGCGCGTTTTTAGGCCGTGCTGTCGGGCGAACAGGTGAATCTCTTTGCGCTCCTGATTGTTTAAGCCAACTATCTCCTGCGACAGTTCGTCGCTTCTTATAAAATTAAGCACAGTTTGCTGCAGCAATTGTAGCTCCCCGAATGTAATTTTTCTCTCGGCTTTTTCCGATTTGCTACTTGATTTTGACTTTTTCGATTTCGGTTGTTGTGTGGGCTGCACGGCTCCAGCCTCCTCACCTGCATTATTCTTATTCTTGTTCTTGCGACGGTTTCTGCCGCTTTTCGGCTTTCGGTTAGTCATCCTGCAGCAATTTCAATACCTTTCAAAACTAACTTGAATGTCGCTTTGTGAAAAGCAAGAAAACACGAACGAAAGCAAATCGCTCCGACTGGCAACTAAAATACAATACTTGCTGCCGGCTGTCTGGCAACCGGAGTGACATAGCAACTAGCCTTTAGCCGGATGCAAGCGATTAGATTCAATCGATTGTTGCTTCGCAGCGTGTTTGCATTGGATTTCGCAAATAGTTAAAATCAAAAGCTGCAAAGCTTATCGAAAGCTTTCATTTTGCCCGACATCAACAGCTAAACGGTTTTTGGAGTTAAAATAAGATATAAGCAGATCAATAATGATAAATAATTAAAACACCGTTATAAATTTCATGTTTGTAATTAATTTATCAAAAAAAAAAAAATAATGCTTTCATAACCTAATTTTCACATTACTTCGGCATTTGAATGTTATTTATTTACAAGCTTATCGCTTATTTTAGTTTTTTGCTTCTCCCCATCGCTGCCTTCTTCACTGACGCATTCATCTGAATCGAGATCGGAATCATCATCCCCTTCCCCGTCCTCATCCTCGTCTTCGTCCTCATCGTCATTGAAATCATCGTCCTCTTCGGCGAGATTCAGCTGTTTGATCTTCTCCAGCAGCTCCTCGCGCGTATGTCTGACGCGCGTCGCCTTCTCCTGCGCCTCCCGCTCCTCTTCGTCAACCGGCTCCTCGGTCTCCTGCTTACGTCCCTTGGCCATGAAGCGGAGAAATGCACGTCGCTTGCGCTCTGGAAAAGATTTTATCAGTCGGTCCATTTCGACCTGCAGCTGCTGTTCCTCCTGAGGCGTTGGCTCTGGCGCTTCGATCGCCACCTCGTCGGCGCTCTTCAGGCACTTCGCGCACACATGATCCTTCACGGCGCAGTCCCGGCAGATGACATGGTAGGCCTTGCGCACAGTGCGCTGCTGGCAGCGGGCACAGGTCTTTGCCTGGGTCAGGGGCTTGTACTTTTTGTATTTGATCTTCCACTCGATGACCTCCTTGCAGCGCTGACAGACGGTCGATACGTGCATTTTATTCAGTCGAGTCTGCTGTGGCGTCTTGTCATGCAAGTCGTTTTTGAATACATGACGATTTTTGTGTTTTTGGGCACGTGTGCGACTTGCGTTCCCGCGTTGTGTACTCATGCTCTGTGACGGGGCGACAGACAGAAAATTAACACGTTAAATGTATAGTTAGTTTGCGCAGTAATAAAGTTTCTGCTCTTGAACTTACAATAAATGTCCCCTATTTATCTTTAGTTTATTAATTTGACAAAATGTTTTGATACTGGGCTGGTGCAGATAGAAAGTTATCGATAACAATAAGTGCTTACTCAATTTGGTCAAATCAGTTAGATAGACAACATGTGCGTGGTCACAACTTAAAGCTGGCTGCTATGTGCGCCAGCGCATTAGGCACTGTTGCTGTCGAACAGTGCTACCACCAAAATTTTTCTGTATCTTATAGATGCTAAAATATTTGTTTTTCGTTCATTTAGTTGTACTTTAGTAATATATATTGACATAAAAAACATATTTGTGGTATATTAACGTTGTTTTAATAACTTGGTCACACCTGTTTGTATTCAAGCACTGACATGCGCACAGGCTGCTTGATATGAGTGCGTCAGAAAAGCTATCGATTTGTCGAAAGTTAGGCGCCAACAGAGTGTGTGAGGTTGCGAATTTAATAAAATGATTTATTTATTAATATTTTATATCTTGATTATTCCAGACGCTCAACAAGTTGGCAACGCGCTCATGCAGACGCAATGCGTGATCTCAAGCAGCGCTTGTTTGATCTATTGCGGTCTGGCGGCATATCGGTCGGCGACAACAACAACAACAACAATAACAACAATGCCACCGGTAACAATAACAACAATAACAACAACAATGGCGTGCCACAGATGCAGATCCTAATGCCTCATCATCATCAGCAGCAGCAGCAGCAATATTCTCCACTTCACCCAATGCCAAAGCCGAAAAAATTGCATGAATATACTGCGGCCGATTGTAATGCGGCCTTTTTGCGTAAATATCATGATCTGAGCATTAACAGGGCGAGGGACAGGGAGCGGGAGCTGGAGCTGGAGCTGGAACCGAACGGCGCCTCGAATGTGATATATTTCAACGAGAACCTATCGATGACCAGCAAATACAATGTACGCCAGTTTCCGCTAACGCGCTACCCCTCCTGCCCGCTAAGCAGCTTCGGCATGTCGCCGCCTCGGGCGGAGGACAGCGCGGGCAGCAGCCTGGCCGAGGATACGGAGAGCGATAGATACAATTTCTGCTCGGACGAAGATCAGAGCAGCAACGCACACACGCTCAAGCTGCGCTGCCACAAGCTGCACATGGATACAGATGCGGAGGCGGAGGGGGAGGGGGAGGCGGACGCAGACATGGATGGAGACCTCGATGACGAAGATCACGCCGAATCGCAACTAGACTCATTCTGCACGCTCTGCACCTCCACGTTCAGCTATAACAAATGCTGCCGCTTCTGCGAAAACTCACTCTGCGGCTCCAAATGCAATTCGGAGCGCGGCTCCCATGCGAGTCGCCTCAGCTGCAATCGCACCAACTACGGCCCCATCGATCCTGAGCTCGACTTCAATGGCCAGCTCCTGCATCAGCATCCGCACCATCATCAACAGCGCTTCGGCGGCACCTCCAAATTGTTCACGGCCCAACAGCAGCCGGTTGCCGCAGCAGCCGCTGCCATCAGGTACTGTCCATACACCTTATACATACATACATATATATATATATATATATATCTATATATATAACTGTTTGTCCTGACTGACTGACTGACTGACTGACTGACTGACTGACTGACTGACTGATTGGTGATCAACGCACAGCCCAAACCGTAAGAGCTAGGAAGCTGAAATTTTCACTGTAGCTACCTTATATGATGTAGGTGCACGTTAAGACGGGGTTTCGGGAAATTCCACCCGCAAGTGTGGAAAAATCGCGAAAAACGTTTGTATGTAACTTTTTTGTTTACCATCCGATCGACCTCAAACTTATTTTCAAAGATCTTTGTTCAAATTCATTTGAGGGGTGTTTCACACTTTTCGAAAAATCCGTTCCTCCTTGGTGAAAATGGAGGTCAAAGATCTATAAGAAAAATCATTTGAGACGTGTTTCACACTTTTTGCAGAATCCAAACTTTTTCGGGTGGAATGCGACTCAAAGATTTTCTGTACGAAGTTTTAAATTGTGTCCGATTTGCTTCAAACTTATTTTCAAAGCTCTACATAAGAATGTAATGAATACGTGTTTCAGCGATTTGGGAAATTCCACTCGCAACAGTGGTAAATTGGCGAACAACTTTTGTATGAAAGTTATTTGTTTACCGTCCGATCTGTTTCAAAATCATTTCAAATTTGTTTGAGAACATTGATTTTATAACATACGAGCCACGGGCAAGGCCGGGTTATACCCGCTAGTTTAATATATAGCTCTCATACAAAGACTATAATATTGTCGACCGAGTCGTCCAACTTCGTCTGAAATTCTAGAAATATGGTTAATAAGTGCTTTTATTTAAATGCATTATTTCCGACGATACGAAATATTAGTCCGATTTGTTATGATCAGATAGATATGTTACCGCAGACCGACTCCCTGGCTTAGGTTTGGTTTCCCTCAATTTCTTGGTTCAAATCTTGGTGTGTCATATTTTCCAATATTTCAATGAAACAATTAAATTTTAATTGCACGTTCTAGTGAATATATTGCTTATCGTGTATATATATTCATAGGGAAGTTGCGTGCTAGAGTCGACCTCTGCCCAAAATTGACAGCTTCCAAACATGGTTAGATAAATGCCACGGTTTGGGCCCAAAGGGTTTTGAGGCTGAGGTCTCTATCGAAATTTTGTAAGCCAATGTTTAAAAATAGTTTTGGTTCGGTTTTATGACAAACGATTTGTTTTATAATACACTAAATTTAATAATTATTGGAACCCTGATAAATATGGGAAATACCAACCCATTCACCACTTTGCCGCTTCGCGCTTTCAATGAACTTGCCGCAAAGTTGGAGATATCGAACACCTTTGCAAATCGTTCAATTATGAGTTTCATCATAATTATCTTTATCGTCATCATCATCATCATAATCATTACTAATGTTGTTGCTAATGAAGTGTTTTCAAAACACTTTTCAATTGCATTGGCAATTAATTGAGAAATTACATAAGATTGCATTTGAATGAGTCTCGAATTGAAAGAGCAACAAACTTGGCTTGAACCGAACCGAACCAAACTGAACCAAACTGAACCAAACTGAATTAAACTCAGTTCAAGGTAAATAATAATACATAATTAGCTAAAACCAGGCGAAGAGGGGGCAGCTGAGCGCCCATCTATGTACATATATGCAAAATATGTATGTATGTATCTTTATTTATTACTATATAAACGGTATGTATCTTACACCTGAGTAGCAGAAGCAACGTTATTTCCGTTAGACAGCGAGTCGAACAAAGGCAGCTGCCCGGCTGCCCGGCTGCCCAGCTGCCTAGAAGCGCATGACGCGGGCTGCGGCCATAAAAAGCATTCAAAAACATAAACTCGATTGAATAAAGTTAACTTAACAAGAGTGTGCTCCACTCGCAAGTGCTCGACTAGCTGATACCCTTTAGTTTTCTTAAGCCTGTTACATTCAGAGAGAAAACACGCGCAGCTCCAAAATAATAGACTCAAACACAGTAAAATGTTTCATGTAAACCTTTTCCACCCATTTTCCACACTTGCGAATGAAATTTAACCCCAATTATTCAGTCAGTCGCGACAAACAGCTTATGAAAATATGTATCAAATATCTAATTTTTATAGTAAGAATTTTGTACTTAATCCAAGCCGTTTGCTTTATTTGGTATTTTTGCCCTATTATTAATCATAAAAGCAAAAATTGGAAATTGTCAACGAAAGTACAATGAAATTTCATTTCAATCATTCTGAAAATTCTGAATATCGCCTTTCTCTGAGTGAACCTTCAATTTGCATACCTGTTGTATACCCTTTACCCAATTTTATGGGTACAGGGTAGGCAACTTTAAGATAAGATGAACAAAAATTCAAAAAACGTAAAAAAAGAGAGCGAGCAGCAGCAAGAAAAAGCCCAGCCAGTGTGCAAAAAGCGCATCGACGCCTCATACACACACACACACACACGCACACACACACACACACACAGAAAGTAGCCAACGCAGCAGCAGAAGCAGCAACAACAACAACAGTCATAACTGAACGTAAACAAACAAGCAAAAGCTTCGGAGCTTTCACGCCTGCCGCTTCTGCGCTTGCGCTTGCGCTTTTGAGCAGAAGCGCTGCGCAGCGGCGACTGCGGCTTTTACATTTCTTTGGCGACCGGTGGCCAAAGTCGGAGTCGGTGTCGGAATCGGAATCGAAGTCGCAGTCGAAGTCGAAATCGGAGACTGGCAGACCGCAGACCGAAAGAAACGAGAGTTAAACAAGCGTCGACCATTGTTCGCATAGCACGTGCCGCGCGCGCCACATTTGATCTGCGATTCTCGCTGGCAGCAGCAACAAACAGTTAACACAAATTAACCGTTGCTTCAAAATGTTGCATCAATTGTGTTAGTTAGGCGTGCATTTCTGGTACTATACGTTATAGTTGTTATTATTTTTTTTATTCAATTTTTTTTCTTCGAGCGTTTTCGATATCGTTAAAGATAGTGCAGACAGTGTGTGTGTATAGCCTAAACATTTGTGTGTGTGTGTGTGTGTGTGTGCGTGTGCCTGTGTGTGTGTGTTGTGTTATGTTTCGCGCTACAACACATTGTTTATGCCCAACTACATGGATAAAGCAAATTTCTTGAGTAAGTGTACTAAATATTAAATTTAGAATTAAAAATTATATTTCAAAGGATCGCGTTGTGTGTTCAAAAATAAACTTGTTATTATTCAAATTAGTTCTTTACGTTTATAATACATAAAAATTGCTAAAATTCAGACACGAACCTGTGTTCATAGAGCTCTCTTATTTTTTTTCGGATAGGTCGAGTTATCTCTAAAAATTGAAATTCTCTTGAACTGTCTGTGCTGTACGAGAACCCACACCCCAAAATTTGTAACTGTGGCCTTTATAGTTTTCGAAATATGCCCCCCAAAACAATGGCTGGACGTCGTTATCGATTGATTTCAGGAAAGTGGACGGGGGCTGGCTAGATTGATCATATATATAGTTTCATATAATGCTGACTAATTGGGTATATATTTATTTTGGATCTATTTTCATAGAACAATGTCTCAGTTCAACGAAAATAATCTATTAAGCAATCTAGAAGGAAGTTTTCAATTGAAAATGTGCCTAGGTTTTTTATATTTGCACTTATTGATTTTCTAATGGCATTGAAATATGAAAGTTTTCAAATTGGAGTATAATTCAATTAAAATGATCCAAATTGTTTTTACATTTGATCAAATGTATGGCAGGGAGAGTTTCAAACAACCAATTAGCCCATGTGCAAGCCATTAAGTTATACAACTCTCAACGGCGGCTGATTAGGCCACTGACTGCGATAATTACACTGTGCAGTGAGAGCGAGTGAGAGATAGAGAAACAGATTTAATTTGTAATTTGTAATTCATAATTAAGGACTTTGAACAATAATCGAAAATTTCAATCAGTCGCACCTCAAATGTTTTGTAAATGGAGGCCCACAATATATATACCATATCATATCATACAGATTACTGCATACATATATTATAAAAATTCTATATCTTTAGCAAAGTTTACTATTTGTAACTGTAACATGCTAAACTCTACTGAAATTATATATTATATATATGACAAACCATATTAACATATATACCATATATTGTTCCATAACATACCTTACCAACCTATTTCATGTTCATGCCATACTATAACATATATTCTATAACATTCCATAGTATGCCAAATATTGTTATAAACCATCTCATACCATTTCTTACCATACCATATCATATTATATACCATCATATCATACACATCATACATATCAAACATATACATATCATACATATCATACACATCATACACATCATACACATCATACACATCATACACATCATACACATCATACATATCAAACATATCAAACATATCATACATATCATACATATCATACATATCATACATATCATACATATCATACATATCATACATATCATACATATCATACATATCATACATATCATACATATCATACATATCATACATATCATACATATCATACATATCATACATATCATACATATCATACATATCATACATATCACATCATATCATATCATATCATATTATATATCATATCATATATCATATCATATACCATCATATCATGATAGGGTATACCATATACTGTACCCTATAGTCTGCCATATGCTATATACCCTGGGTAACTATTATATTTACTACCATAACCATACCATACCTTGCCTCATACTCATATTATACGGCTGGAGTATGCCCCGGGGCTTGATAAATGAACGGGCAGCTATCCATATCCATGTTTACTGATGTGATCAGAGCGCGGCGCAGTAGAATTCGAAAAGCGCATTAAATCGTATTTTGTTTCGGTGTTGCGCACGCCTTTTGCCTCCTCCTACCCCTCCCCCAACCCACCGCCCAACGTAGCAAACCACCCGCCATTGCTGCTTGCCACTTGCCACTTGCCACAAGCCACTCTGCTTGGTCTTAAGCCTGAGTTGGCGATTATTTCTTTAGACACAGACGTGAAATACTTTAATTATTTTTCTTTGCATTTCTGTTTCGTTATTGTTTTTTATTACTGCTGTTGTTGTTGTTGCAGCTATTTA
Organism: Drosophila borealis; assembly: GCA_035045885.1. Classification (NCBI taxonomy): domain Eukaryota; kingdom Metazoa; phylum Arthropoda; class Insecta; order Diptera; family Drosophilidae; genus Drosophila; species Drosophila borealis. The sequence goes on along the minus strand of JAWNOR010000047.1, from coordinate 1,632,189 downwards.
TTGCCACATTTGAACTGGCAACAATGTTGCGGAAATGGCCTAGAAGAAACATCATGCTTACAGAATTTTATTTTTGGCAATTATCAAATAGTAGTTATAATAATAATAATCATAACGGTCTTGAGAAGGGGTTTCTCTTACAAACTTTCAAATACAATTCAAAGATAAAACATAGCTGGGAGGGAAAAGTTAATAAAAACTATTTTTAATTAAGCTACTTTGAAGCGGAGCTGAAAACTGTGTTCATGGATTATTATTTTATTATTTCGAGTTTGTTTTAAAATGAAAGCTAATCTCAAGTCCCCCACCTTTATTTTGGCTAAAACTTGAAACCTGACGAAGCATATCGAAGGGAATTCGAAAATACATTAAAGTTGTATTAAAAAAAACGTAGAAAACTGGTAGGTGAACTTTCGTATTATTATTAAAACTTATTAAAATCAATAGATTTCATCTGAGTTCTAAATTTTGAATAATGCAAGAGATTTGCAGGTAATTGAATAGCTTAAGATTCTTATGAGAAAGATAGCTGATAAAGGGCAAAGCTTTTACTTTTTCTAACGCACTTGTTGCCTTAGTGTAAATCACGTTGACGCTTATAATTCTCAACAAGTTGATGCTTTCAAATGGGTTAAAGGCGTTTGCAATACTGGAGTCGATGACAAATTGATGATAGAGACGGGTGTTTCCTGAAATATCTTTTGGTTTATATACCTGATTTAGTTTTTATGTAAATTTAATAAATGACCTCGATCCAGCTTTATACTATAAGTATTAATACTAAAAGCCAACAATTGGCATAAACAATTTGAATTGTTATTCTATTTGTTAGATTGGAACTTTGATGTTTCGCTTAAAAGCTTACAACAACTGACCTGAACTGTTTTTATAACTTGACTACGGCGCAGAAGGCGTCCAGCAGGACACCTAAGGCCGTAATTCTTTTTTCTTTCTTATTCTTCATACTGTGTATTATACAAACTTGGCGACCAAAAACTTGATTCTTAGAGCATTATAGAACACACTTGAGTTCTGATTGGCACTCATTCAAATTAAAATCCAAAAAAAAAAGTGAATTTTATTAAATTTTGTGCAAAGTCATTTGTCTGCATAGTTTGTTTTTAATTTTGTGATTGGATCGAAACTATTGGATTCGATTAAATAATAAAAGGTGACAGCACAGTCAGCTTACATAATGTTTCGCCTAGGAGAACGCCTCCAGGCGTCGTCACGGATATCGGGGCCGAAAGAGGCTGATTTCGATAAAATTGGATTTCGATAAAATTGGATTTCGTTGAAGCTGTCTGTCGCGACTCGTGACGTGTCTCCTCTCTCTATGTTGTGGCTCCTTAAACGAACTTCGTTTGAGTTTCCTGACTACACAGCTTCCCTCGAGGTCTTGCTCGTCAGCTCCAGTCATTCGGCGGTTCGATTCGTCTGTGACGCAACACTGTACCTCCAAGTCGAAGAATAGATCCACTTTCTTGAGCAATGAATAGAGAGAAATGCAAGTGTATGTAGATAAAGAACAAAAATGGCCTTTCACCAAAGGGCTGCATGACGAGCTCTCAGCTCGCGTTGCACGTTGCACGATGTACTGTAGTCCATTCAACTCGCGTGTTTGTGCAGCAGACATTTGAAAATTGAAAAGCAACTAGAAAGAAAAACAAAAAAAAAAAAATAAATAAATCGGGGATTAGGCAAACGCAATAAGACAAGGCAAATGGCAAAAAGTTGCCAATTGGCCAACTGGCCAAATGGGTTTGCCGTCTTTACACATATTTAGTTATTATTTTTCGCATTGCTCGGCGTTAATTAGCGACGCTTTCTGGTCGAAATCTGTGGACGAATCTTAAATGAAATATTTATATAAATAAATATATAAAGAAAATGAAAAAGAGACCTGCGTTTGCGACGGCAAAAGAAAAAGTGAAATTTCTGGCCGCCTTTTGGCTTGCAGCTGCAACTAGTTTTGGCCCGCACCGAATTCGCATTCGCAATCGCATTCGCTTGCATCGCAGGCAAACTGAACCGTACCACGACGCCGCATCCACCACCGAGTCCTCCCCGTGTCCCGCTGGGCCTGGCCCATCCTTTTGCTTTCGTTCGCACCGCTCCAGACGCTGTGGCGCGGGCGATGGCTATTAATGGCTTTAACCGTGGTTAGCAAATCTCTCGGTCAACAACCGGCCCAGGTCCGTGGCTGTTGCTGCTGCTGCTGCTGCTGTTGCATTTGTTGCCGCTGCAACTTTCCACCAATGTCAATTAAGTATTAAGGCAAAGCGTTTACATACGACATTTTTAACTCGCCACTTGACTAGAAATCGCCGCCGATGTTGACGTCGACGGCAACGGCAACGTCTTTGGATTTTCATTTTCCATATTAAAACGCAACTTTCAACCGGTTTGCTCATGTTGTTCGTGTTGTTCATGTTGTTGTCGTTGCCGCTGTCATAATTGACCATTTGTTCACTTGATCTTGCTAATCCAAAGCCGAACCACACAAATTTGGCCAGCAACTATTATGGATCTACCTTTTCCAGCATATGCATACGGTTCTTAAGCTATAAAGTAACTTTGATTTGGACAACGACCTTTGCGATCTAGTTGCCCTCAAAGTGGGGTAAGTTTTTCCCTAAAATTTATCCCAAGAAGAATGCAAACCCCCCAAAAAAGTGTGGTAGTTAGAGACCGTTAATGAACCCAGGTTTTGTTTCATCTCAGTTTGATATTTATTGTCAAAGCTTTAGTGGAACATTCAAATTTTTATTGCACATAAATAAATTTATTAGATTAATACAATTCAAAGGCGAAAACTATCTGCAAATGCCCAAAGTTGATTCTTACATCTTTTTCTATACATACAGATGTAAAACATAGAAACATAACGATTACATTTTCACTGTAGGCAATTTTGAGTCAGAAGACTCGAATTACAAAAAAAAAAACATGTGCAACATATATTACACACATTAACACAAACAAGGAAATCATAAAAAAGTGCAGTGTATTTTTACAGTAGAAGAATTTTATTTATCTTTAAATTCATTAAATATTAATTAAGTTTTATTTATAATATTATATAGTTTTAAAAAATGCAATGATGGCGTCGGCGTCCAGAATTGGTATGTGTATAATAATAGCTAAAATAACTGATCCAACACATAGTCGCCGCTTAAATACGGGTTAAATAGGAATAAACCAGAAGTTGTTAATATGGGATGGGAACTTAATTGAATAATGGATATTTAGTTAAAAAGAAAAGTCCCCGATCTATCTTTCAGCAAAGACTGGTTACAAATTGACACCATTTATGGGATTAAAAAGTAACCGGGGATTTAAAACTTTACCCAAATTGGGATGTTGGCGTGATTGCAAGCGATTGCCTTGCGAGCATATAAATGTAGAATAAATTAATAAATTAATAAGAAAAATATGAAAACTACGTCCATTCTCCAAGCAAAAGCTGGATAGAAATGATGCCATTTACGAGTTAATATATTAATTTTACTAGGATTTTGGCAAAATATCAAGCGGTTTTCTTGTTTGATAAATAAATAAAGTATATGTATGTTTAAAATTCAAAAGGAAAAGACTGATGCATCTTTTACCATTTACGGGATTAAAAAGTAACCAGACTTTGTTAATATAATAATACCGGCAGTGGGATATTGGAAAATTGCAAATGAATTTATTTATAATTAAAAACTGGAAAATCTTGAATATTCTCCAAGCAAAAGCTGGATAGAAATGATGCCATTTGCGGATAAATGCCAAACCAGAATTTGTTAAAATACATCTTGTGCTGGAATATTGACAAAATTGCAAGCGACATCCTTTTTGCTATATAAAAAAAGGATATATATATATATATATAGTTAAAAAGAAAGACCGATTTATTCACCAAGCAAATGCTGGATAGAAATGATAACATCTTTCAGCTATGGACATATACAAATAGACAACATTTACGATAAGGAGAAAACAGAAACGGAATATATTTATAACTTAAAAAGAAAAAAAGACAATCATTTATCTTTCAGCATAGGCTGAAAACAAACACCATTTACGGGCTTAAAAAAAAAATTTCTTTAAATATATTTTTATATACAAGAAACCAGGATTTAGTAAAATATACTATGTGTTATGGGATATGGGTGAAATTGCAAGCGATATCCTTGTTGGCGTTTAAATAAAATTTTCAAAAATTAATTAAAAGAAAAAAAAAGGTAAAAGGAGAAAAATAAAATGAATTTGATTCGTCTTTCAGCAGATGCCGGAGACGAATGAGCTAAGCACTTGCCTGCCAGTGCTATTTATAGTCGCAAAAAACACGTTTCCGATTAGCTGTAGGAGTAATCGAAGTATCGATTGCAAAACGGAAAGCAACTCTACAAGTTTGCAGCAGCAAGTTTCTGTGAAATAAAAATGCAAGGCCAAACTGATTTGTATGGGAAATTTACACAACATTAGCTGAGATTTGTATGAAAATGAATGTGGAAGGGCATATTATCCGAATGAGAAACAATTTCCACCTCATTAACCATTGATAGCTTTATGGGACTTAATCTGGAATCTATTCTATCCATTCAGAACGGGCGAGCAACTCCAAGAGGAATCCGGGATTGGGATGCCGTCCCTCCAAGCCAAACTGGTGTTCGTGTTTGTCTGGCCAATGATTCACTTGGATCCACTCGGATCCGCTCTGATCAGATCAGAGCTAGCGCGGGATGTGGCACCCGTCACATGCAACAAGTACTCGCATTGTTGTTGGTGTTGTGTTTGCGGCAACTTCAGTACGCTTATCTGTGCGCCTTGTGAATTGTGCGCTTCTGCATGACTCCAACGGTGGCAACTGCCTCGTGTGGCAGCTGTTTGTCTTGTTGCCAGTTTGTTTTGCTTATTTGTTTGTCTTCTTCTAGTTGTTATTACTATTGTTGTTGTTGTTGTCGTTGAAGTTGTTAAGAAATTGTTTTGTTTGGCTTGGACTTTCACGGCAGTCACCCGGGGCCTCCGCTGATGAACTGATTGAATAAATAAATGAATGCCCGATGCATGTGCATATGAATGATGAATGCTCGGCCATGTGAGTGGCTTATTTGCCAAGCGATTGTGTCTGGCTGGGCAAAGCATTTGCAAAGCTTTATCGGACTTGCTTATTATGATTATTTGTGAATTTTATGTATCTGGAATTTACTTGCGAAAGATGGAGATTTTTTTTGTTATTAAATGTTTTAGGCGGAAGCTTCTTGATCGTTGAACTTCCGCTCAGTGGGTCGCTCAGCCAATACTAGGCCGCTAGATCGAGAGTTTAAAGTGTAGACAGTTTCTTTCACTTTTGCTTTCTTTTCCATTCGTGTGCGGAAAGTGAAAATCCATCAGCCTAAAAAACAAAGCGCTGTTCGATTCTTAAAGCCCATTTAAATGTGAATGGCCACCTGACGACCATTAATGCGAAGACCTCGAACCAGCAACAGATCTTAACTATAGCTGGCAACACCGTTAGACAGCGCTCAGTGTTAGCGGTGTTCTGATTTTGATAACAAAGCCAACAAGTAAAAGTGTCGTGACAAACAAGATGCCAAGCTCTTGGCTAGACGCTCAAAGAAGTCGCAACAGGGAGAAAACTACTATGAATCTCGTTCGTAATACATAAATATATTTTTCTATGTATGTAAAACAGTTGGTTTTGGACTGACTGGATGATTGAGTGATTGATTGACAGGCTGATCAACTGACTGACTGACTGATTGACTGGCTGATCAACTAACTGACTGATGGACTCACTAATTGACTGGCTGATTAACTGACTGACTGACTGATTGAGTGACTTACTAACTAGCTGGCTCACTGATTGATTTACTGATTGAGTGACCTACTTACTTTCTGATTGATTCACTGATTGAGTGACCTACTTACTTTCTGATTGATTCACTGATTGAGTGACTTATGAACTGGCTAACTACACTTAGTTACTGGCTGATTAACTGATTGACTGACCGATTTTCCGAGTGGCTGCCTGATTAAGTGACTGAATGATTTACTCTCTGATTGAATGATTGACTGATTAACTGTCTGACTTACTAACTGGCTGATTAACTGATTGACTAACTGACTGTGTAATTATTGACTGACTGAGTGACTTATTAACTGGCTGATTGACTCACCGATTGACTGATTGAGTGACTTACTGTCTGGCTGGATAAACTGATTGACTTTCTGACTGACCGAGCGCCTTATTAACTGTCTGATCAAGTGACTGATTAACCTACTGGCTGATTCCTGATTCATTAAGACTGACTGGCGCGCTGATTGATTTACCAATTGACTGATTGAGGGACTTTTAACTAGCTGTTGGTCCAAACTATGTTTGAAAAAAATTATTTTTGAAAATATTGTTTCATAAACAAAAACTCTCCAATGTTGGAAAATGCTGTGCAAACGGTTGTTTCTATATTTTTCACTACAGCTGAAAATTGGGTGAAAGAATGATGTATTAAATTGAAAGACAAAAACTTCGCCCGGGCAAAGCCGGAAAACACCTGCTCGTGCATAAATACACATGTATAGAATTATAATTTGTACATATATTTATGTATATTTTGTGGGCAGTAATCAACAAGCGGCAAAACTTGTAGAACTTTTGCGTGCTGCTCAACTCAGGCGTGACTTTGATTCCTCAACAGACTTTGCCCAGAAGCAGACCCTCAGTTAGTTAGTCAGTCAGTCAGTTAGTTAGTTAGTCAGTTAGTCAATTCAATGAGCAGGCAGTGCTCAAGTGGGCAGTTGGTGCGTTCCCATTGACTGAGCTGGCTCGGAGTTAGGAGTAGCTATCGCTTGGTCTTGGGCCGATTTCGCGCCTTGCTCATTAACAGCCCTCCCCGCAAATGAAATACTGTTTCCTCTGGCCCCCATTTATGCTGGGGCGTGAGTCATGCTCAAGCAGCGTAAAGAGTTTTCGTGATTTCTGGTTCAATGGCTCCCAACTCTTCCATTGGCCTATAGCTCTATAGCTTCGGTGAATGTCACCGCCCGTATTTTGGGCCCTGACGAAACCTGCGCATTGTATCTGTACCATCATCATCCTCTGTGTTTTGTATTTTTGTATTTTTTTGGCGGTCCTCGACCTTCGCCGAATGTCGCATGTGCTTTGAATAGCTTTAATTACATAATCGCTTGCTCATCTTTTGGTTTGTAATAAAGTCAGAGCTCAAACTGAAATAGAAATGGGAATGAAAATGAAAATGTCAAAGATGACATCCATTAGTTGGCCTGACTTTGGGCCAATCCGTTGACACTTGGGGGACTGCAATTAAGGTCTGGCCATCTGGGTGCCAAACAAGTTTCAGAGTTGGAGTTGGCCCATAAGCGTGTGGCTTAGAAAGGCGGCCAGGCCATAAACATTTACCCCGTGCATTTATAATGCAAATATCTATAACAAAGTCTATTGTAAGAGATCTGTTTTGACTCCGACTGCTCTACCGCATTTCACGCATCTCTATTATCTATATTCAAATTGACTTCAATCGAATCGAAGGTTGTCGCTCGCAGAAATCGACCAAAACAATCACAAACATGCTTGTGACATACATTATATATACGTATATAAATCATATGTGTAGGATGTATGCAGAGAAACATAGGAATTCATATATAGTTTTTGACAAGGAAGTTTATTTCAAAAGTCTGCTAACTTATTGATCTAATGTTGAAAATGATAAATATATAAACATATATATAATATATCCATTATTATGCTATACAATATAATACATATGTACAATTTAGCCTATATAATATTATTATACATTATTGGATGAGGATCATTTCAATGAGCAGCCGCTGTCAATTAGCTGAGAATAGAACTGTGAACTCGCAGTTTTGAATGGGGCATGCAACATAAACAACAGCAGCAACAACATTTTTAATCGGCCCCGGCGGCGGCGGCGGCCCCCAAAGCTGAGCTGCTGCTGCTGTTATTATTGTAGTTGTTGTTATTATTGTTGACGCGTGCGCAGCGAAGTGAAACATTTGAAATGAGCGCCGCGAGGGCTGCGCAGTCAGTTGGCAGTCGGCAGTCGGCAGCGCAGTCGCTGCGACCTGGTGACATGGCAGCAAGCGTGAAAAATAAATAAATAACAATAAAAGCGCACAAAATGCGAGGGGTGTCAGGAGGTTGGAGGGCCTTTGTGTATGTGTCTACCAATGTTGAGCAAACACCAAAAACAAAACAAAATAACAACAGCAGCAGCAACAAAATGTTGCGCTTACATACACTTAATCATCGCAACAGCGTCGACAGCGCCGTCGACGTCGGCGTCGCAGCTTTGCATAGGGCGCCCGATCAACCCTCTGCCTGGCGTCGCGCACTCGCTGCTTGGGCTTTGGGAATCGGAGTTGCCGTCGCCATCGCCATCGCAGTCGGAGTTAGTTTTGGGTTTTTGACCAGCAGCATTTGCGGCGACGGCGTCACGGCGCGCAGACGTCGGACGGCAAAAACGGAAACCGGAAAGCGGCGACGACGGCGAATATTAAAAAGCAATCAGCAAATTGCGACAACAAACAGAACCAACGAATGTTACACCGATCCCCGCGCCCCGACCCCCAAAAGCGGGTGAAAATATTAACAAGAACGTCAAGCAAAACGAGAACGCGAACTCGAACGCGAACGGAAAGCGAACTTCGAGTCGAACTCCAGCTCCAGTTGCAACTCGAACAGCAAGTACGAGCTCGAGCGCGAGCGCGACAATGCCCAGCCGCGGGGCACTGTCTACGGGTCTGTCGGCGCGACCGGTCATCGTTTGGAACGGAGCTCAGTATACGGCGAGCAGCAGGGAATTGGAGCTGGAGCTGCTGCGACGCGACTACGGCCTGGACGAGCGCATGCTGGAGGCGACGCTGGTGCCGCGCTATAAACGCCACAGGCCTCAAGCCAGCGCCAAGAACGCGCACGTGCGGCACACAAGCTCCGCCGGAAGCGCGGCGACCAACAACGACTCCAAAAGCAGCCCTGCCTCAGACTGGATATTGCGGCAGGGCAATAGCAGCGTGGCCCAAATCAATTTTCATCCCTGGACCGAGCTGGGCGAACGTAAATTCTCGCACTTCGATCTGGTGCCCTGGCGGCGCACGCGCAGCGCCTTGGACTTAAGCTCCGCCGCGGACTACAGCGGACGCAGCAACGACGTCGCCGAGAAGTCGCTGCGCGGCCTTGAGAAGCTCGAGTTGCGCCACAATCGGCGGCGTCTGCAGCGCGCGAGGTCCACGCAACAGGGTCTGCGCCGCCAGGTGCGCGTCCGCCTCATATTCTCCATTGAGCTGCGGCACAAGCGCATGGAGCTGCTGCGCCAGAGCGCGCTGCCCATGCGCGTCTTCGAGCAGCGCTTCGCGCTCAGCGAGAACGAGAGCGCCGCCTACGAGCGCATCCTGCTGGATGCCAATGCTGGCGTCGAGCAGCATGTCGGCTACTTTAGCAGGCGCCACGCTGGCCAGCCGGATGCGGCGCCAGACGACGAACAGCTGGTGGTGGACTTCGCCAGCGAAACGGACGCCGAGGAACTGGAGCCCGAGGCTCAATACGCCACCATAGCGAATGCCCCAGAACGTGATAAGAAAGGCGACACGGCAGAAACGTCAGTTGCAACAGCCACAGATCAGGTCAGCAAAGGATCCCCGGGAGCAGCAAATGCAGCGCCAGTCGCTGAAGTGCCATGCGTCAAGTGTCGCGATGTTGCCATCAAATTAAGGTAAAAGTCAAGCTAATTCCTAAATTGCTTGTGCGCGAGATCAACCGAGTATCTATCTGCAATTATGAGACGGCAAAATACCCTGCAAAAGTGATAAGTGTGTGTGACAAACAGTGGAAAAATGTGAACATATTTTCGGACCAATCCTTGGAGAAGCTCATCTCTCTTCAATACTTCCACCAATTTGGTCACTCTTAAGCTTCAAATTTCGTCTTGAATAATCTTCCCAATTTTGTTAACAATAGGGCTCCCAAATTGGTCAATCCTGAACTCCCAATATGGTCACACTAAAAACTCTAAATTTCCTTTATAATAGTGCTTACAATTTGGTCACTCTAAAAGTCCCATCTGTGGAAGATATAGAATTGCGTAGTCGAACAATGCATACATTTATTAAATTTTTGCGCGATTTGAACCGTCGGTCTGCCGCTTGTTGGTTCAACGTTGAGGTACGTAAGCTAGACAGGCATTTGATATAGCTATGGCAAAGCACATATATATTTTGATGACAGCGTTCTAGTGTAATGGTTATAGAGAATATGCCAAAACGATTTCTCGATATCTGATTGCAGGGTATCCTGCTAGGTTTGAGTTACTTTAAGCCCAATTACAGGGTAACCTACTAGGGTTAAGTTACTCGAAACATACTCACAGCGTATACTACTAGGTTTAAGTTGAGTGAAGTCCATTTATTGGGTATACTTCGAGTCTTGAGTTACTTCACAGCTAGTAACAGGGTATCCTACAACGTTTTAGTTTCAGTCAATTTAAATCTAGTTACAGGGTATCCTTCCAGTCTTCATTTACTTCAAAAGTAACTACAGGGTATCCTACTAGGCTTTAGTCATTCAAAACCTATTTACTAGACTTGGGTTTATTTTATTCTAAGCATGTGTATTCTACTAGTCTACAGGCCTAATTACAGGGTATCCTGTTTGTTGTCAATTTTCGACTGTAGCATTCATGACTTTTAAATTATTTAGGTTTTCCTAATTTTATTGTTTTGTTTTCTAACACATTTTCGTACATTTGGCTGACCAAGTGGCCCGGTTCTGTGCGGCCAAATCGCGTTCTCAGCTGTGCACCTGTGCCCGCCCTCTTGTGGCACCTGCTACAAGCGGCTCGTTTCGACAAACTAATTCAAAAGTGTTGACGCAATAAAGCGAAAGAAAGTGGCTGTGGCAGTGGCATTAGTTTAGTTTCTTTCTTCGTTTAGCATGAGACACAGAAACAACAACAACAACAAGTTCGGTTTCGTTTTGCGGCTCGTCTCTCGTCTCTGCCTCAGCACCCAATTAATTTATTTGTTGCCTTCTGCTGTTTACTATGTGAAGAGTCAAGTTTATGACTCTTGCTCGAGTTTTGCTGCCCTCGGTGGCGGAAGCGGCACCCAATTCAGCTTGGGCTTGCCCAGCGGCAAGTGCTGTTGCATTGACTCAGCGCGCTCGCCCATTGGCCAGAGTCGACCCCGTTAACTCTCGTCCGTCCACAAAGGCGGGCAAATTTGCTAAGCCAAAATTCAATCTTTTTGACCACGTTCGGCTGCATTTTCATCATGGCTCGCTTTGTGTATCGTGTGAAAAAAACGAGACTCTTGAATATGTTGCGTGCTTATTGGCATCAAGTTTGTGTCTTAAGTCTTTCGTTTGCCGCTGCAAAGGCTGCTACAAAATTTTCTTTTGTGCTTGTCGAAAGTATGCAATGAATAGTAACAAGTATCTTTGCAGCTCATTATCAACTTTACACCAAGTGGTAATTCGTTGCGATCTATAGAAAATATGCTTACGTATATGTACATATAAACCAAATTTTATTTTATTTCTTTAATGTTGATATGTTGGCTGACGCTGGTAAGAAATTTGGAAATCTGTTGTGAATTGATAGGTTGGATTGAAAGGTTTTTCAACTCTTGCAACTGCGGTCTATCTCAATACAATTCAGGCCAGAAATAAAATTTCGACTGTTGGGGTATTGAAAACTTTACCCGCAAGTGCGAGAAATTTGGCGGAAAAGTTAGTAAAAAACGCTTTTGTTTACCAACTGATTGGTTTGAAATTTTTTTCAATGATCTGTGTGAAAATTAATTGCTGGCGTGTTTTATACCTTCTGGAAAATTCACTCCTCACGGCGATAAATTGGGCTTAAATATTGGGCGAAAGTTCAAGTTTCGTTTGATTAACTTCACACTTTCTTTCTGCCCAAAATATATAAGAATAAGTGTTTGCTCGAGTGTTTTTGTAAATCCACCTAAAAGCTCGGAAAATGCGCGGTTATGTGAACTGAAAGGTTTATCGATGTTTAATTGTTTTGTATCGATAAATTGTAATTTGACAGCTCAAGCTGATTGGGAAAAGCATAATTAATAATAAATATTTCATAATTTTTAATTAAAAGTAACGTTGATAGAATATACCCAGATTTGTGCATTTACAATATTTTTTGAAGGTTACTCAGCTTGAAATGGAAGCCATTGTTCTAATACGGTTCAAGGAGCTAGCAGCAAATTTAAAGGAAAAGACACCAAAGACATAAATAAATAAATTGACTATAGTTGTTGTTTGCCAGATTATTAATTTGATTTACTCCCTTGCAGAACGATCAACGACTATGCGCTAAGCTCGAATCAGCAGCTGAAGCACAACAACTACCACAACAGCCACAGCAATAGCAGCAAATACAACAACATCAAGCTGAACAAGCTGCACAACAACAGCCACAGCCACAACAATAACAGGAGCAACCACAACCACAATCTGAACAGAATGCATGCCCATCAGCTGGACTCATATCTGGGTGGCATGCCCATCGGCATGAACATGCCCAGCCCAATGCATCCGGGGACAATTTCTGGCAACGAAAGGCCCAATGGAGGCGCATTGGCATTGCATTATGCGGCGGCCAGGGGCTGCCTGGACTGTGTTCAGCTGCTTGTGGCCGCATCTGTAGACATTTGGTAAGTCTCTCTCTCTTTCTCTTTCTCTGAGCCGCAAATGGCCAATTTCTGTTAACTGGGCGAAGAATTAAAAGCAAAAGTCGCACAGCGAATCCGATTCCGACTTCGCGTGGCCGTTGAATGGGGTGAAAGCTTTGTTCTTTATCGCTTAAGCAGCAATTGGGGCTTGGGGCTGCTTGGCGATTCCGACAGCGGTTGGGTAAGGGGGCGGCTGCTACGGAAAAGTCGGCCACACCGTCGAACGGTGCTTATTTAAATGATTGCGACAAGTGTTGACGCCAAAACGGAATCGGAGCTATCGCAATGCCAACTTCTCTCCCCACTTAGCTGGCTGCTGTCGGCAATGTCGTGATTTGCGGCCCACTAATGCAATTTTATGGCATTCACTTGCCCCATTTCATTAGCGTATTGCCAACTGTTAACGTTTTCCCCTCTCTCTCTCTCTCTCTCACTCTCTATCAATTTTGCTTGGCTACTAAGTAGCATCAAATTTAACACTCAAACGAAGCTAACTTCGTTGATATTCTATTAACCTTACTAATAAGCCAATTATTCGAAACAACTCACTTTTTGCTGACATTTTTATTTCCTTATTATAATAAAAATTATAATATAAATAATTATTAATACTAAGAAGCGCATGTCCGTTAGAACCAGCCTTGTGTGTCTTTTTTGTTGAATATATTCTCAAAATCTGCAAAAGTTAATCTATAAAAATCTTTGCCCCAAGCATCTTTTAACATGCGTCCTTTCAAGGCAGTTTCTACAGATCGGCAGCGATTATTACCCGGCTTTGCTCGCGCCGCCCGTTAGAAATTTAAATAAATATATACTTTATATACTTTACATATTATCGAATTGAAACTAAGTTATCAATTGAGTTTCAAGTCGATCGAACGAAACTGGAACCTTCACACATGCAACCTCCATTTTTCATCTGGAAGTGAGCAACACGTATTTCATGCATTTTACAAAGATCTTTGCAAATGAGTTTGAAACTGAGCCGGTGTTAAGCAAAAAGTAATCACATAGGTTTTATCCAGTTCCGCGTGGAATTAACCAAAACCCCGCCATATTGTGCATTTATATCACAAGAGCTGAAGCAAAGAAACAGTTTGACAGACATTTAAACTACTTTATTATTTAATTTAAAAATGTTGATAGTAAAAAAAAAAAAAGTAAAAAGTTTAAAATAACGCAATTTAAATGAATATCGCGTTATTCGCGGTCATATAATCAACCTAATGAAATATTTTTAGACGATGTTTAAACTATCCGCCTTATAAGATAAGATGAGATATATAAGATATACATGTTTAGATTCATTTTTAAGCCAACATCTTGACATGAGCAATATGTGCTAATAGTAAGGCTTAAAAAAGCTCACAGAGCTGATGAATTCATTGGTTTTTCGCTACTTAACAGCTTTGCTAATAATTCGCAAGTGGTTTAAGCGCTGGCTTAATATCGATGCGAAAATGATCGCTGCAGCTGCCGGCTTGACTGCTGTCGGATCGTTTGACTAGTTTATTTTGTGGCTGCCAACAAAATGTCACATTTCTCAATTAGCCAGCTAAATCTCTCCCCATCTAAAGCACTATCCAAGCCAATCTTGGCGATGTGCCTGGCCAAGCAGCTATCCGAGGCGTTTGATGAGCGCGCCGACTGCTCGACTCGATCGATTGTAGAATACGCATATAGTCAAGACATCGGCCAAGGCAATTAAATGCGGTGATTTAAGCTGAAGAGCTCATAATTAGAGCTGCATACAATCCGAGTACAAGACGCAATTGGACGCAAATGGAACACATGCAATCGCTGCTGGATGCATGACCGATCAAGATCGCTTTCCAGCTGCTGCCCACCTGCTGCTGTTGCTGCTTCTGGTTCTCAACTTTGGTCAGCGCTCACCTAAATACCGCCGTGAAGCACGCGTTCTAAACGTTGATTCATTAAAACCAGCCACAAGCGGTCCACTGGCCAAGGCGAGCCGGCCAGCTAGCTAGTTTGTCCGGCTAACCAGATATTCAACCGAGCATCCAGGCGTGCTATTTTAATTCTTTGCCATCCAACTGGATGCCAGCAGGAGCGAAAGAGACAATCTTAGCGAGGGAGACAGAGAGAGAGAGAGAGAGAGAGAGAGAGAGAGAGAGAGAGAGAGCTAAGCACAAAGCACCGTTGCAACTAGTTGCCAATTGCATGTGGAGCAACAAGCACAAGGAGTCCAACTGCTTGGCCTCATCTTCTGGTCTGGTTTGGCCTGATCAGCTCTGTTGAGCTCCGGTCGTCTGGTCGGTTTCGGGCTGCTTGGATTCTCTTCCAGAATTCATATTTGTTAAACACGCCAGTTCAATTGGCATGACAACTGACACAGCGGCACACATGATAGCAGACAGAGCTGACAACAACAAACACAACAATAGCTATGAGTATCATTTTGACTACGAGGGCTGCTCAAGAATTTATTAATCATTTTATAGAATTATTGACTTTGGCAATGCAAAGTATTTTCAATTGGATGTAAATGAAGTTAGAGAAAGGGAGCGAAGCGCAGGGATATTCCGAAAAGTTATAAAATGTTGCACAATTTGTTGCTGATTTGGTTTACGGTTTGAGCCGGCGCCCTTCATTTTGGTTCAGTCTGTGAACTTGGCTATCCAGTTTTTCGTTATACTATATATCTGGCTTATACATTTATTATATATATTTTTTTAAAATATTTTAACTTCCTATTTAAATTGCCTGTTCGACTGAAAATATTGCCGCTCGTAAATGCATAGAAAAGTTGTGGGTTTTACCCAAAATTGTCATCTGATTAGATGCTGTGCTGGTGCTGGTTCTCCCTCAAAAGGTTTGGTTGAAAGTTCGATTCATAGTAAATAATAAATTAGAAATTCAGGTTCGAATATCTACGTTGAAATTCCGGCTTGCAGCCATATTTGGCTTAAAAGATTCTATATAACAAAAAAAGCTAACTGCTAAGTTCTTATAAGAATTCATGTGCTGAAATGCAGTGGAAAATTTCTTATTGATTTCATGTGAAATATCTTAAAATATCTCATATCAATCAATGATAGATTTCTTGCCATATCTAGTGCTTATTTTATACAGATCTTTATCATATTTTATACATTGTTTTTGGGTTTTTTATATTAGAATAGATTTTAGATAAATAGAAAGCTTAAAAATGTACTTTTTAATTTAATTATGTATATTAATATTTCTGTTGGGCACCTTAAGTTAAAATGTGTTAACTTTTTTGGATGATACCTTAAGCTGATATTATTCACTATTTTCAATGTTTCTTATGGTCTTTTGATCTGGAGCTAATTAAGTTACAGACTTAAGAGCTGAATATATACTCTTCTAAGCACGCATCGTATAAAGAGTTAAGATTATTTGGCGAAATGACAATTCGTGAAATTCAATATTTTATAATAATGATGTGTTAAAAAAACGAATATTCAATTAATAAATTGAATAAGTCGGGAATATGTATGTATATCACTCCGAGAATGAATTCTCATTTGTTTTCGCTTGTTTTTACGTTGAACTCCATCTGGGCTTGTTGTCTGGCAACCCACGCTGAGGCGATTCGCATTAGATGAAACCATTGGATAATATCATATACAAAACATTTGATGATCGCCCCGGCTACGGCTACGGCTCTGACTCTGGCTTTGGCTTTGGCTGTGGCTGTGGCCAAGAAAACGCTTGTGGCAGAGCGGGTTTCTAAGCTTCTTGGCGGCCGTTGCCGTTGCTGCTGCTGCTGCTGCTGCTGATGTTGCTGCTGCTGCTGCTGATGTTGTCGCTAGGTTGCTGCTGGCTGGCCGCTGGCCGCAGAGTCTTCTATTCGCGTTTGGTTACTCGAAGCGAACGGTGCTTTCGTCTGGCATCAGCTGCAGTGTTCGTGGTCGTCGTCGTCTGTGGACGTTTATGCTTTCCACTGGCAATGTTGTTACCGTTTGCGAAGCGCTGACCGATCGCACAACCGTTACCAGCAGCAGCAACAACAGCAACAACAACAACAACAATAGCAACAGCAACAACAACGACGGCAGCAACATGCGACCATAGACGAATTTAAATTTTGAATTTGTTTGTGGTTGTGGTTGTTTGGGGCTTTAGCTAAGTCGATTTGCAGTTTAATGCTCAGTGCAGTAATTGCCGTGCGGCCACGCCCCTCATGCCACCCGCCCACTCGATGCCGTTGAAAGTTTGCGCCGCGTCGCGCTGGTCAGCAAACAACAACAGCAAACAAAATTTCGCGCTTCAAAGTGTTTCGAATGCAGTTAACGAATCGGAACGCGAATTAATTAACAGTTTCAGTGTACCAAAGAACTGCAAGCCACAAAAGCAACAACAACAACACCAACAACACCAACAACAGCAACAACTACAACGTACAAGAAACAGTAGCAACAACCTGTGTGTGCTCAGGTTGCCGCATCCATAAGCCGCAACCATGAAAAGGTAGCCCCAGCGTCAGTTACAATAATCAATTGGCCAAGCACTGAGCTGAGCTGAGCTGCCCGCCAAAAAGCCAACAGAGCCGAAGCATCAGTTGGATCCACACAACAATTGTTGCTTTGTTTGCCCTTTAATATTTAGTTTTAACCCATTTTTTTTTGTTTTTGTTTTTTGTGCCTAAAAACAATGAGAGTTAGTGTGTGTGTGTGTGTTTGTGCAAATGAAGGGCAGCTCCACAAAAATTAAAAACAACAAAAATAAATAAAAATGAAAATGTGACAAAATATCAAGTGGCAAAATTGTGCATGGATTAAACGAACGAACGCGCGAAAACCCAGGAAATAACTAACAAGTTTCGTATAATAAAAATTGTTAGAATTACGGAGTATTCAAATAGAATATACAAATCATCAAATAATTCATTATTTATTTTAATATTTATAGAGGACAAAAACATAAGATATCATGATCAAGGATTGTTTATAAATTTTAAGAATAAGAGGTATAGGGAACTTTCCAGTAGTTCAATGTCAAAAGTTTCGAGAAATCCCTGATAATCTATTATAAATAGAAGAAATAAAGAATACTTTAGTTCAATTCATTTTTATAAGATTGGTAGACGGAAGAGACGTAAATATTATTGAATATATGAAGCTTCAATTAAACAAAAAAGTATGCAAATACTTCCAAATTAAAAGGTTCTACGCTTACGAACAAAATAAATAACAATAAATTAAATATTTTAAAAGGGAAACAGGCGAAAAACAGTTTTGTGGGCTGCTTTTGTCTTGGTGGACGAAGAGGCACGGCAGAGGACAAAAGTCTTGTTGAACAGTATTTATAAAGTTGATTTTTTATTGCTCCCAATAAAACAGATTCATTTAACATATAATTTGAACTGAGAATCAATATTAAAGTAGAGCTTAACCTGTTCACATTTTCAAAATGAGAGATAGACAAAAAAAAGGGACAAGTTCTAGTTTAGATAGATTTATGTTCATATGAATATAATAAAATACTAGATGTGAGAGGCAAACTGAAAAAAGTATTATATTTGCACTATAGAAAAAGCTCAGTAAAGGATATAACAAATTATAATACTAATTGATAGATAGCAAAGAGATTTAATAGATCGAAAATATATATAGATCTCATAAGAATTTATATGGAGACAGACATTAGACCAAATTAAAATGCTTATAAATAGATGACAAATAGATTTAATTGATACAAATTATATATAGATCTCTTGAGAGGTTTGAAAAGAGACAGACATGAAGATGTACAGAAGAAAGTCAGTTAAAGATATAACAAAAATCTAAAGCTATTAAATGGATAACAAAGAAGTTAAATGGTTACAAAAATAAAAATATGTCTTAAGGATTTATGTAGAAACAGACCTTAAACCCGAACATGTATAGAAAAAAGTCAGTTAAAGATAACAAATTAATATGTAAATAAATAGATGACAAAAAGATTTAATTAATAAACAAAATATAAAGATCTCTTAAGAGGTTTAAATAGAGTCAGATATTAAACTTGAACATCTATAGAAGAAGAAAGGTGGCAATAAAAACGCACAAGCAAACGTCATGCATATAGATGAAACACAGTTTAAGTTATTAGTTAGTGTATAGAATATATCGTAAAATATGCAAGAAGTATTTATGAGGTGGTTGATGAAAGAACCGAAAGCTGAGCAAATGAAAACATTCGCAGAGAAATGAAAACATTCTTAGAGTTGTGAGTTCATCATGTGCCTGGAATTGGCGACTAATCGATTTTTGATAATCTTGCTTCCAACTATGTTTAGTTCTCTTCATCGGCCCGTTGGCGTATTTGTGTCGAGAGTTGCTTTCATTCTGCCCACTGCGACTACGACTGCGACTGCGACTATGACTTTGACTGCGACACGCAAATGTTCAATTAAAAGCGCTAAAGATCTCACTAGATCTCTCGAGATCTCATGGCATTCTCGGCTAACTGTCAACCGTGCTTATAACAAGGCAGCTCTCCATAATTATCGGCCTTTCGAGACTTGCGTTTCAATTTATTTCCAGTTGTGCGAACTGTGATTAAAAGTATTAAAGAAAAAAAAGAAAAACAAACATAAATTACATGCGAATAGCAACAACAAAAAATAAGTGTAATTATTAAATTGCAATTACAAAATGAGCACAAAAAAATTGGGATAACTTTAGATGTACTCGTTATTTACTGTATTTTCACCTACAAAGCCAAAGCAGAAGAAGAAGAAGAAGAAGCTGTCGAGGCGCATAAAAAACACGCGACTGGCAAATGGACACCTGAGCTGAGCGGGGGTCTGTGCTATAAACTTTATATATACGAGTCTAGCGAGAAATAAGTAGTAGATGGAGAAGATGAAGAAGAAAAAAGCACACAACAACAACAACAACAACAACGCACAACGTGAAGATGAAAAATCAACTTTAATTGGTTTACAATTCATTTCTGCAGCGAAAAGCTGGAAAATGTGTAACAACAAGTCGCCAAGTCGCTAAGTCGCTGGCGAAGAAAGCAACGGCAAAGGCAACGGCAACGGCAACAGCGCCGCCTGCTCCAATCTTGAGACTCGAGCGGAGCGAAGACTCCATCTGAAGCTGGGCCGTCTGGTGTGCAATATCCATGAAGTAGCCGCCGCTGAGCAGCTCAGTCGATTGCCTACGCCAGCGCCGCCAGCATAAACTAGGGAAAGCACACTGGGACTAGACTGAACGAAACTCTCAGCCATTCAGCATTTATAGAAATTTCATTACTTTTTTGATTGTGGGATATATCAGACCCACAACCAAAGTATTCAAAGAGCAGAATTTGGCCAAAAGCGTAGTACATTCCGGGACTCGAACCCGGTTCCTCATTCTTGCATTGCCTCTAAAACTGGGCCTTCCAGACAGATGTTATTCACTTTTTTTCTATTCAAACTTAAATTTATTTCTACACAACTTTCAACTTGAATAACTAAGAATAACGCAACATACTTCATTTAACAAAACAATGTTTTGTTTTTATACGTTTAACACTTGTTTATTTGTTTAAAAATTTAAGGAATTTCTAAGCCAGCTCGTAAGCTTCAAGTTACGAAAGGAGCATACAATTTATGGAGTAGATTTTGCATTACTCTTATATATTTTAACACAACTCGATCTTTCAATAATCATGAACTGGCTAAGCTTTTGATAGAAATGACGGCATCAAACATTATTTTTATTTATTTCTTACATTTATATAAAATAGTTAGGCAATATGTACTTGGGATAAATATTTAGGAATTTTGATTAATTTTGGAGGCACAAGCGACAAATAAAATGCGTATTTTATTAATATTTTTATTTTTAAAGAACTTATAGAAACGTTTCTTTAGCATAATGGCCAAACAGTACAATAGACAGCTTAAGTGTGATAGAAAATGTTGGAAATGGTGCATATTATTTATATATTTTTTAGTCCGTTTTTCGATGATAGTTAGCTTTGCTTTTATTCAGTTTTGTCACACGGTGCTGTAGCTAATAACGTAGACAAATGGTAGCAAATGCGCATCATAGCCCGCGGCTGCTATCACACAGACCAGAGACGAGGCGCAGTCTCTGCTCCGCTCCGCCCGGGCGTAGCACAGAGAGAAAAGTCTATGGCTGAGTCTTTAGTATGTGATCTGGTCTGCATTGCCATTTTGTTTTTTTTTTGCTTGTTTTTTGTAGTATTTTGCGTTAATTTCACCCCGAAAAAAGCAGAGCTGAGGTGGCAGAAGCGAAACAAAAGAAACTAGAAGTTTGCTGGGGCAGGCAGCCGATGGCTCAATCGTGTGGCGGCCACATTGAGAGTCAGTTGCAGCTGCCGTGGCAGACGCAATGCGGCCGGCGCCATCCAAAATATTCAACTCTACGACTTGACTTTTCGACCGTGTTAACTTTCGGTTTCGAGTGGCTGCGGGGCGGGGGTTGACACAGCTAACTCAACCAACGATTGATTTAGATTTATGCATGTGACCGCGAGAGCTGTGCGTGTGTTGTTAACCCTGCCATAAACTTGAAATGCAAATAAACGGAAGCAGAAAACAGTTAAGAGCTTAAATCTTGGAAAAAACGCAACGAAAAACAATCGAATCGAATATCAAAGTGATTTTTCTTTTAACCGTTTCAATATATATTTATTTTCTTTATCTCTGCGTGTGCCGTGTGTGTTGTGTGTGTTGTGTGTCTGTGTATGTAACGGTATTGGGGAAAACTCAACCGAAAAACCAGTTGATTCTGTTTACATGAACTGTATTATGGCATATGCGACATAAAAACGAAAGTCACATAGGTAACAATAACTGCGCGTAGGTAAGCAAAGGCATTTCAACAGTATTTTTAATAGCACAACAATTGCACAACACAACCACGCCCCCTCTTTAAGTACCGCCCATTGTGGTTTACTGCAGTTCCCGCATTGTTTAGTCGCGTCTCGTGTCGTAACGTCTTCTCCATGCACAAGTAAAACTTAAACAACACTCGCGTCACGCTGTCCTTGTCCACCCACACACACACACACACACACACACACACCCACACACACACTTAACTCTGGCACAACCTGCTGCAAACCCTGCAAGAAAAAACCAAAAAGAAACTCCAACTCCGTAGCTACTTTTCGACCATCAACGTTAAGAAGGGCCTGCTCGGTCGCATGACCACAAGTCTGACCTCGTACCGTCGCAGCAAGCAGAAGAGCAAGTCCAACAATGACATACACACCATCATCTCCACAGAGGTGAACTGCGTGACCACTGCCATCCTCAGCAGCAGCAGTAGCAGCAACCACAACAATAAGAGAAGCAACAGCAGCAACAGCAACAGCAGCAGCCACAGCAGCAGCAGCAGCAGCCGGCGCCACAGCAACTGCCACGATCCTGATGCAGAGCACGGCGAAGACACAGCCGGCGTTCACAGTTCCAACCAAAAGCACAGCAAGCACAATAATAGCCAGGAGGATATCAATCCCAGCGAAAATCTGAGCAATCTCAGCGAACGCATAATGGAGGTGCATCAAAGAAAAGTCTCCGCCGGCAACGGCGACTCCAACGATGATGAGGCCACGTCCATGTTGGTCGCAGGCGCTGGCCAGGGTCGCAAGGAGCAAAACAATCGACGCAGCGTCGTGAGGTGAGACAGCAACAGCGCTGGCAACCAATCAAAATACGATTGCAAATAAATAATAACCAAAATTATACTATAACATATCGAAAATAATATCTTTAGATTCCCAAGCTAGAATCTAAAAGTGGACTCATGAGATATAAGATTATGAAATCATTTATAATATGATTCTTCCTTTATGATCGCAAGTCTGTTGTATTTAATCTGTTGTTTAATATGTTCAATATATTATGTTAACTGCATAACAAGGAAAATGAAATGAAATAAGATCATATAGTTTAAACCTGCTAACTTTTCTATATTCTTCATTCATTGTGAACCATGAAATGTTTTGAAGTTTATGACAATGTGGTACTTGTGTCTATCTTTAAATCTTTTCCAAGAAATATGAGCTTTTAAACAAGGCTGCAAACCAATTTTGAATGAAACCCCAATTTATTTGTTATCATGAAACGAAGCAAGAAAAACCATTTTTTTTTATGGTTTGCTTAAAATAAAACGACTTTCAAGAGCCAGTCTCAAAAGCTGAACATAAGGATGTCAAAAAACGGCTTCACGAGTTGAACCAACACGCCGGTTCGAAACGTGAACACATTTCTTTTGGCCTTAAACTTACTTTCTTTGACCATAGTCTGGAACACCTTCTACACATAAGCCGTATGAAAATTATGTCTTTTTTTTTCCCTCTATTAGGCATACGAAAAACGAAATAACTTTTTCGATGTGTGTGGTAGACATCAGCTATAACGCGTGGATATGGTAGATACTAGACATATATGTGTATCAGCTGTCCATCATCGACTTTTTAAATTTGTGCATAGCAAAACACAAAAACTAGCTGGCAACCAGCTGGTAGGGAGAGAGAGGGCGAGAGGGGGCCTAACGCAATCTGTCAACTTGTTTGCTGTTTTCTTTTCATGTTGGCATTGATGATACTTTAATTTGTATCTATATATCTTTGTATCGCAAACTCTATATGGCAGCCATTAGTAGTTTTTGTGTTGCCAAATCGTTTTCACAACTTTGTTGCAAGTGAATGCCACACGGGTGCATTGAGCATGGGGCATGGGGCATGGTGCACGGGGCACGGTGGGGACGGTGTTGGGTTTTTGCTCATTAGAGAACTGCAAGCGATTGTGGCCTTAGCTAATTAAAACTGAAACTGAACATACAAATAACTGACTAGATTTCTTTCATGTATATATGTATGTATATTCTTTCTTGCAGCGCCAATACGCAAATGGACAATGATGTCACGCCCGTTTACCTGGCCGCCCAGGAGGGGCATTTGGAGGTGCTCAAGTTTCTGGTGCTTGAAGCCGGCGGCTCGCTCTATGTGCGCGCACGCGACGGCATGGCACCGATCCATGCCGCTTCACAAATGGGCTGCTTGGATTGCCTCAAATGGATGGTGAGTACCCACACATTTAAGTGCTTGCTGCGTTCGTTGCCAAATGCCAAAAATACCAACGCTAAGTGCCAAAATGAGGCTAACAGCAAAACAAAAAGAAAACCTGAACTCGTTTCAACCAACCAGCAAGGCGCATGGCCTTCTGCATGTTCTTGTCCTGGTTCCAGATCGCACAGCTAACGGTTCCCGGTCTTTGACTCGTTTGTCGCATGGCCTATGCAATTTATCAAGCGGTAACCAGTATCCGATTCCAGACTCCAAAGTCGAAGTCCACGTCAGAGCTGGAGCAAATCGTAATGCTAACAATGTTCTTTTACTTCGTATCCGCTGGGAATCGTTGCCGCTCTTCGGGCGCGGGCTGTCTCTTTCTGTCTCTTTGAAGATCTCTCAACGTAAACTGGACATCAGCTTGGCGGCCCGACTTTGGGTGCCAGTTGAAAATCACCTTTCTAAATTGAACTAAATAGTTTTGCATTGCCAATGCTGCAGCTAAAGCGGGAGACGCACACACATCAAGCAAACCACTTTCCACATGCGTGTGAGTGTATGTGTGTGTGTGTGTGTGTGTGTGTGCCTGAGAAGTGCCCACTAAGCACTCCGTGCGACTCAAGTCTTGTCAAGCCACACGACGACACGTCACGATATTGACAGTTCACAATGGATCCTTGTGGAGCGGGTGACAATCCATTAAATTGCCAACAGCTTCGTGTTGCCACTGAGTGCGAGAGAAGCCAGCTAACCAGTCCCCCCCTCCTCCCCCTACAAATTAGTAAATGTATATCTTTACCATTTATTTGATAGCTGTGTCCACTTAAGTTGTGTAACCGGCAGTAGGAGACATTTACGCTTCTTTATGGTCGATATATATGTCGACCTCAGGGAATGTGCTAGTAATATAATAAAGGGATTTTTTCCATCTCTATCCGTCTCTCTCACTGTCTCTTGGCCTTCTCCCCTCTCTGTTACTATCAAGCTTTCCTTATCAGTCTCTCGCTCTCTCTCTTACCAGCTCGTTCTTTCCATCTAAATCTTTCTTGTGACCTTTCTCTTTCTTTATCTGTTTCTATTGCCATATATTTTTATAAATCTCTCTCTCTCTCTCTCTCTCTCTCTCTCTGTCTTCCCTCTGTTCATTTATCTCTTGTTCTTCCGTCACTCATATCTCCCTCTTACTCACCCTGTTTTGCTCTCTCTTGAATAGCGCCTTTCTATGCGATTTTCATAAATTCAACTAAGCCTAACTGGCTTTTATCATTGATTTATGATTTCGGTTGTTAATTACATTTGCTTGATTGCATTCACAGGTGCAGGATCAGGGCGTGGATCCCAATTTACGTGATGGAGACGGTGCCACTCCACTGCATTTTGCCGCCTCGCGTGGCCATCTGTCTGTGGTACGCTGGCTGCTCAACCACGGCGCCAAATTGTCGCTGGACAAATATGGCAAATCGCCGATTAACGATGCGGCCGAGAATCAACAGGTGGAGGTGAGTATCGAGACCGACTGCCGCCACATGGTCAACACGTTTTAACCAATGCCTGCCTCTTGCCTTACAGTGCCTCAATGTGCTGGTGCAGCATGGCACCACCGTGGACTACAACAACAAGAACAACAATACACAGCGTCACAAGTCGCAGCACCAACATCA
Organism: Drosophila borealis; assembly: GCA_035045885.1. NCBI lineage: Eukaryota > Metazoa > Arthropoda > Insecta > Diptera > Drosophilidae > Drosophila > Drosophila borealis. Next base: position 1,606,807 of record JAWNOR010000047.1, on the reverse strand, counting down.
ACAGCAGCTGCAGCAGCAGCAGCAGCAGCAGCAACAGCAACAGCAGCAACACATGAGCAGCAGCTGCAACTCGAATACAAATTCCAGCAAGCAGACGAGCCGCAGCAACACGATCAAATCAAAGTCCTCATCCACGCTCAGCTCCGATGTGGAGCCATTTTATTTGCATCCGCCAGCTGTGACGGCAGCCGCTGCCGCTGCTGGCGTTGGCCTGGGCATGGGCTTGGGCTTGGGCGTTGGCATTACGCGCAAGAACAGCGACGCTTTGTACTCGCAACAGTCGCGCAGCTCCTCGGAGAAGCTCTATGGCTGCAATGGCGCCGCGAGTGGTGGTGGAGGTGGCGGTGGCGGTGCGACGGGCAGCACAAGCGGCGGCGGTGCGCTGCTGCCCAACGATGGCCTCTATGTGAATCCGATGCGAAATGGCGGCATGTATGCCACGCCCTCGCCGAACGGGAGCATATCGGGCGAGTCGTTCTTTCTGCACGATCCCCAGGAGATCATCTACAATCGGGTGCGCGATTTGTTCGTCGACTCGGACTGCAGCAGCGTGAAGCAGCACCAGATGCCGCATCCATTGCACTCGATACAATCGAAGGCCAGCAATGCCATCATGACCATTCAGGCGGATGTCCATTCCAGCTCGAGCGGCGCAGGCAGCGGCTCCGATGAGTCCGTTTCCATCTCGTCCAGCTTCAACTCGCCAAAGAGCAGCAGTCATCATCACAGTAATAATCACAGTCACAATCATCACCAGCATCCGCACCAGCTGCGCAGTCAGAGCTTCAATCGGCATGGCAGCAGCAGCAATATCAGCAGCAGCAGCAAAACTAAGAACAACAACATCAACAGCAGCGGCAGCAGCAGCGGCAACAACAATAACAACAACAACAACAACAGCAGCAGCAGCTACAAGCAACATAAGAGCAGCAGCAGCAACATCAGCAGCAATGGCAATCAGAACGGTGATCATGACTACGAGGATATATATTTGGTGCGCGAGGAGTCACGCAAGCAACATCAGCATCAACATCAGCATCAGCAACAACAGCAACAGCAGCAGCAGCAGCAGCAACAGCAACAGCAGCAATTGCTGCAACAGCAACATCAACAGCAGCAACAGCAACAGCAGCAGCAGCAGCAACAACAGTTGCAGCACAAATATAGTGTGGGCAGATCACGCTCCCGCGACAGTGGCTCACATTCCCGATCCGCCAGCGCCAGTTCCACGCGCAGCACAGATGTGGTGCTGCAGTACAGCAACCATGTGAGTAGCGCGGCAAAACAGGGTGATTCATTCCATGAATTTAAGCTCCTCCTTTTTCTTTCTCTCTGTCTACTCCTGTTACAGCATTTGAACAACAAGCGCAACAACTATAACAACAGTAGCAGCAACAACGGCAGCAACAATAACAACAACAGCAGCAGCAGCAGCAACAACATCAATAACAACAACAACATAAGCCTACTGAATCGCAATAAATCGCATTCAATGATTGGCCTGCACAGCAGCAAATACGATTCAAGCATCAAGGACAACTATAGCGGCAAGAACATAAATCTAAATCTGAAGAATCAGCTCCTGAATGGCGGCATTAAGAGCGACACCTACGAGAGCGTCTGCCCGCCCGAGGATGTTGCCGAGCGCACCAAGCAGTCGCACAAGAACTCCATGATACGCAACAACTTGGCGGATGCTGGCATGCTTAGCAGCAATCCCAACCTGTCCATGCACAACAACAACAACAGCACCAGCAATGGTAATGTCCATGGCAGCAGCAACAGCAACAGCGACAGCAGCAACAGCATCAATCAAAACGGCGCCAACAACAACATGAACAGAAATTTGAAACGCGTCTCCTCGGCGCCGCCCATGCAGAATCTAGCCGTGGGTAAGTCTTAGCATATGAGTAATATTGCTATAATTCTCAGAGGATTAACTATTTGCATACCCATTGCATGAGGAAAAACAGGCTGAAGGCAGCATCTCCGATCCCATTCAGTACATATATCATGCATATCACGCTCCATTTGCCCTCATTTTCACAATATCGATAAATATTGATTTTGAGACGTTTTTTAAAGCGAGATACATTGAAGTGGGTATCTAGATTCTCGTTAGGTATGCATAGATTTGAAATGTTTCACTTATTGGATACCTCACCCAAATCTTCCACAAATTGGAAGAAACTTATTTTTAAAGGTAGAGCATTGTACTTAGGTTCATATATACTTTTCTATGCCATGTTCCTTACCTGATAATTAAAACGTGGTATGGAGCACAGGGATGAAGAAGCACAGCGCAGCCTGAGATGTGGGGTTCAAGGTATTACGGATAGATCTTGGGCCGTGCAAAGCCGAATAATAATAATCACTATTGTCATATATGTCTGTCAGAATACCTAATGCTCGGTTAACTCTTTCTACTAACTCTCGCCCTCTGTTCCTTCTCTCGCACCCTATAGTTAATGGACCTCCGCCGCCGCCCCTGCCGCCGCCACTGCGTGCTCCCGTGCAGCGCAACAACTTGAATGGCGAACACTCCAGCAACAACAGCAACAGCAGCACCAACAACAGCAACAACTCAAGCAACAGTAACAACATTTATAAGAAGAATCACTTTGGCAACGCACCGCCACCCGCAACAGCGACAACAACACAAGCGACAGCCACAACAACTGTTGCCCCGGCAGCCGGACATGACGCCGTGGACTCGGACTCAGGCCTAGAGGTTGTGGAGGAGCCTAGTCTACGTCCCTCGGAACTGGTGCGTGGCAATCACAATCGCACCATGTCGACCATATCAGGTATGTTGGCCAATTCGACTGAATGCACTATGGGGGAATGTTATGAATCATATGGGATACTCTGCTGAAGAATTAGAAACACGGTTTTAACTCCCCACCGAGTCTATAAAAATAGCCCATGAAAGTTCTTAGATCAACAACTCACTTCATACTTAGTCAAGTGTGCTCCGGCATTATGCCAGGTCAGACATTTCGAATCAAAATTTCGGCCACACAACATAATTTTGGTAAACAAAAACGTACAAATCACAAATCACAAAAATTACGAAATTCGACAATAAAACACAAACACAAAAAACTCAACAAAAAACATACCCATTAACGGCGGGAGTTGTGAGCCATGAGCACCGATGGTTCGAGCCTGGGCTGGTCGGATTTGCTGGATAGCAGGCCGCTAAGCAGCAGCTCCGATGAAACAACGACCGTTCACATGTCACCGAAACAGACGCCGGCGATGACACAGTTGAGCAGAACGCTGCTTACCGAGGAGCCGACGGCGCCCAGCCTGGATGATCTGACAGATAAGCTGCCAGAGAATCTGAATGTTAAGGATACCTACGTCATTTATAGCGTTGGCAATGCGACGCTCTTCATGAGCTCGCTCGACCCTAAATTTGCCACAGATCGTCAGCTGGAGCTGCTCGATCGTCACTTGCTGGACGTCAAGATTGCCGACCCAGAGGAACCGATCTGGCCCAATCCCGACGTTCTCACCATGGGCATGCGCAACGTGGCCAATGGTGATGTGCCCTGCACCAGCTCAGCGGCCGCTTCCGCATCCACGACGAATCGCAGATGCCACTCCAAAATGAAGTGCATCAATAAGCTGGGCAAGAAGAAGCGCACCAAGTTGCATTACAAGTAGTTCAACGCAAGTCCATTCAACAGTTGCCATTGCCCATTCTTCTTACTTACACATAGTTCACACAATTTGTTCTATAGTTTCTTTTTCGTCTGATCAGTAAAACCGAGCGTTGCCCCATTGCACGCCTTAATCAACAACTCTTGAACCCACTCACGCACCATTGACGGGGTCTTTGACATTATTGCCAAAGGGGGCGGGGGGCGAGCAAAAAGCGCTGCCAGTCGCATTGATTGATCAATTAGCAGCACAAAGTTGGCTAAAACTGGAATTGCCCAACAACCAGACGCCAACTAAACAACTTTGGTCAACATTTTGTTAGCCATTTGGCAAATTGGCTGCAATTGACCAGAGCAGCGTTTAAATGGACAACAGCAACAAACAAACATGCAACAGCAGCTACACCAATTGAAATTAACAACAGATCAATCTTAAAATTCCCAAGTAGTTTAAGCGGAAACAGCTTGCCACTGTTGCGTTATGTCAGTATTGTAGATTGTTAAGAATCTCACTTATATCAAGCATTTTATACATACTATAGTAAAAGAAAGGCGGGCTATGTTATATTTATGGTCACTGTTAGTTTTGGGCTTTCAATTAGTTGTGGCAGCTAACAAATGTGCTTAGATTAAGGTCATAGCTGAGTAGCGAATGTATCTCATTACTATTATTAACAGTGTATTATTGCAGTCAGTAGCTAAAAAAAAATCATTTAAAAATAAATTAAATCACAGATCGAAAGGTTTCTTGTATGGTCGTATAGAAATTGAAGTGTTAGCAAGCTGACAGTTTAGAGAGTTTAGCGAGTGTATTAACCTGGCCGAAGACAATGAGTGCCAGCTATTTGACATGCATTGACTCGCAATATGCATTCGTAAATGGTCTATGCACTCGCACTAGGCATGTCTTTGCCAGAGAACTAGTTGTATGCATACAAAATGAAATAGACATTCGAGCAAAATTCACACGTTAACATTGGGCAAAAAACTGTAGCAGGAAAAGCTGAAAATACAATGTGGCCGAACAAAGAAGTGGAAGTTTAAAGCAACGTGGGTAAATATTACAGGTGGGTTGGCTGCTGACGTGCGATGGGTGGGTAGTTAAAGGGGGAGCAGAGGAACAGACTTTGTTGTCATTGACTGTGTTTGCAAATGCATTCAAGCGACCAGTTTCAAATGGGCATCAAATTGAGTGAAACCCAATACAGTAGTCACTGTATGCCACTTGCCACTTGCCACTTGCTGCTTACTGCTTGCCACCGGACAGGTTGCAGATCAGAAGCGCTGGATCCTTTGGCGCTGTCGTTGGCCCAGGCGGAAGTGCATATGTTCAGCAAATTGACGGGCACCTCTGGCTGCTGCTGCCACTGCCACTGCCACTGCCACTTCCACGCTCCCCTCCCCTCTCCTCCCCTCCCCTCTGGTGCATGCACCACAATGCCGCCAATTATGGCCTGGGCTGCATGTGGGCTGTGGCAGCCAATCCACCCGCGCTGCAAAACTTTTACCCAATGAAAGTGAACGTGTTTTTCGCACAGGCATTTGACAAGACTTCACGATGCCACAGCTCGGAGTCGACACGACTCGCGGACTCGTTGTTGTTGCAGTTGCAGTTGTTGCAGTTGCAGTTGTTGTTGTTATTGTGGCTGTTGCTGTTGTCGTTTTGGGTGAATAACTTTGGCGATCGCTTGAACTCGCATCAGGCTGCCAGCGACGCTCGCCCAGTCAACATCGTCAACGTCCACAGCCCAGCTCAAAGCTGTATACTCACGCGTTTCGACTTAAGATTCGTATTTGTTTATTTTTTCCTTAAATCTTCGTTTGCAAACCATTGAGCATGTGATTGTGCATTGTGTTCTCGCCCTCAATTATTCAATAAAAATACGGTTCAAAGTTGAAGTTTATACGGTATGAACATGTCGGGCTCGATGAAGATCCATAAGAATACGCGGCGAAATTACTTTACGCTGAGCTTTCAACGTTTCGATATATTTCGGTGTAAGTGCGATCCGTTCGTGTAGCCATAAAAAATGCATAATTCAATTTGTATAAACATTTGTGTTTTTATTTTCATTTTTGTTTTATTAATAACAGTTACACATTCGTGAAGCGTGCTTTTGGCATATGTGTTATAAAATAATTAATATAAATAATTATAAACAAACATACAAAATGTTCACCTTAAATAGGATCTTAAACTATTTTAATCCTACCATATAGGAAAAATATTCACAATACATTTCTTAATCTATTTGCAATGTTGTTTTTCCTTTTGTTTGCATTTTCTCAAAAAATATGAAAGGAGTGGAAAAAACATTTGATATTTCTCGCATTCCCCATTGTTTCGTCACCCTCTACGTACATTTGCCTATCTTTGCCATATCCCTTTTCCAGTTTGGCAACTGGCCTGCACTTTACGATCTACATTTTCAATTTCACCATGAAAATGGAACCCGTTGGCAGGCTCAAACCTGACCGAACCAATTGCAATCCATTTCCAAATGCAGACGGTGTCACATCCAGTTAAACTGCTCTGGAAATTGATAAAATGTTGAAAACTGTTGGCAATTGCTGAAATCGTTTGTCAGTTGGCGTTGTTTTTGTTATACATTTCGTTTGGCCACCAAATCAACGGCCCAAACTGGCTAGACCCGATCGGATGCAGTCGCGAGTGCTCTGACCATACACAATGCCATCTAACATCGACGTAATGGAAGCCGCGCTCGGCAATGCAGCTTTCCAGCTCTGCCCCCAAGTCGAAGCGTAGAAACGAGTTGGCAAACTTGCGTTCACGAAGCCGTGAAAGTTGCAATGTCGAGGACTCATGACCACAAAGAGAAGGAGACGATGTCCAATTAACTGGGAACATGTGTACCACTTGCTGTTTTGGCCATTTATCATTCAAACTGTCATTTTTCTGGGGTTTCCTTGGCTCTTTTTTTTCTTATTAAACTTTTTACATTTACCCGAAATATTTAACATCTTAGACTGTTAATCTTTGAGTAAGACGTAATTATAATATATTATATAATTATATATTATATTATATATTATATATATATATAATACGAATATTCTATCTAGAATTTACAAATTTTAAGTCCTAGCAAATTCATGTAAAATTTCGGACTTTGTTCTTCAATTGCTATTGTTATGTTTTGCCACAGCACAAATCTGCAGTTTAATTAAATTAGACAAGTCAGAGGCTCTAGTCGGGAGCTCCCGACGAAAAAAAAAGTGTTCCTTCGGTTGGACTCGAACTCGCAACGGACCACGCTTCTTGCCGCCTCCTTAAATTGTTGGGCAACACAAATTGATTCATTTATTTGATTTATAGCTATGTATTGGTAGAGGGGACGTATTGGTAGCTATAAAATGAAAGATACCTAATATATATATACTCTTCTAGGATAGACGGACTGACAGACATGGCTAGAATGACTTGGCTATTGATGCTGATCAAGTATATAAATAATTTATATGGTCGGAGATGTTACATTTTGTTGATTTTGGTCAAAGATTAGATTTTTATTTTTTTGAAGCCGATAGTACTGATCCTAACGAGTCTAAAATGGTATAAAATTCCCAAATCGGACAGTATTTGGCAGAAATATTCTAAAGGAACATCAACAAAGGTTGACTTTACAAACGAATCGGTTTTTGGTAAACCACTTTTTTTAACCAATCGATTTTTAAAATGTTTGAATGCAGATTTATAAAAGGGATCCCTACAAATTCAAAAAGGTATAACATTTCAAATTCGGACAGTATTTACCCGAGATATTCAATAAAAATCATCAAACAAGTTTTGATTTTCGAACCGACCCCGAATTTGAGAAAAAACGTGATGTAACCCCTTGCCATTTTGTTGATTTTGGTCAAACTTAAGATTTTTATTTATTCGATGCCAATCGATAGTACTGATCCTTACGAGTCCAAAATGGCATAAAATTCCCAAATCGGACAGTATTTGGCCGAATTATTCTAAAAAAACATCAAAAAAGTTTTGATTTTCGAACCGACCCCGAATTTGAGAAAAAACGTGATGAAACCCCTTGCTATTTTGTTGATTTTGGTCAAAATTTCGATTTTTATTTTTTCGATGCCAATCGATAGTACTGATCTTTACGAGTCCAAAATGGCATAAAATTCCCAAATCGGACAGTTTTTGGCAGAAATATTCCAAAAAAACATCAAAAAAGGTTGACTTTACAAACGAATCGGTTTTTGGCCAACCACATTTTTCAACCCATCGATTTTTTAAATGTTTGAATGCAGATTGATTAAAGGGATCCCTACGAATTCAAAAAGGTATAACATTTCAAAATCTGACAGTATTTACCCGAGATATTCAATAAAAATCATCAAAAAAGTTTTGATTTTCGAACCGACCCCGAATTTGAGAAAAAACGTGATGTAACCCCTTGCCATTTTGTTGATTTTGGCCAAAATTTAGATTTTTATTTTTTTGATGCCAATCGATAGTTCTGATCCTTACGAGTCCAAAATGGTATAAAATTCCCAAATCGGACAGTTTTTGGCAGAAATATTCCAAAAAAAATCAAAAAAGGTTGACTTTACAAACGAATCGGTTTTTGGCCAACCACATTTTTCAACCCATCGATTTTTAAAATGTTTGAATGCAGATTGATTAAAGGGATCCCTACGAATTCAAAAAGGTATAACATTTCAAAATCTGACAGTATTTACCCGAGATATTCTATAATAATAATCAAAAAAGTTTTGATTTTCGAACCGACCCCGAATTTGAGAAAAAACGTGATGTAACCCCTTGCCATTTTGTTGATTTTGGCCAAAATTTAGATTTTTATTTTTTTGATGCCAATCGATAGTTCTGATCCTTACGAGTCCAAAATGGTATAAAATTCCCAAATCGGACAGTATTTGGCAGAAATATTCCAAAAAAACTTCAACAATAGTTGACTTTACAAACGAATCGGTTTTTGGTCAACCACATTTTTCAACCCATCGATTTTTAAAATGTTTGAATGCAGATTGATTAAAGGGATCCCTACGAATTCAAAAAGGTATAATATTTCAAAATCGGACAGTTTTTACCCGAGCTATTCAATAAAAATCGGACAGTATTTGGCAGAAATATTCCAAAAAAACTTCAACAATAGTTGACTTTACAAACGAATCGGTTTTTGGTCAACCACATTTTTCAACCCATCGATTTTTAAAATGTTTGAATGCAGATTGATTAAAGGGATCCCTACGAATTCAAAAAGGTATAACATTTCAAAATCTGACAGTATTTACCCGAGATATTCAATAAAAATCATCAAAAAAGTTTTGATTTTCGAACCGACCCCGAATTTGAGAAAAAACGTGATGTAACCCCTTGCCATTTTGTTGATTTTGGCCAAAATTTAGATTTTTATTTTTTCGATGCCAATCGATAATTCTGATCCTTACGAGTCCAAAATGGTATAAAATTCCCAAATCGGACAGTATTTGGCCGAAATATTCCAAAAGAACATCAACAAAAGTTGACCTTACAAACGAATCGGTTTTTGGTCAACCACTTTTTTTAACCAATCGATTTTTAAAATGTTTGAATGCAGATTGCTAATAGGGATCCCTACGAATTCAAAAAGGTATAACATTTCAAAATCTGACAGTATTTACCCGAGATATTCAATAAAAATCATCAAAAAAGTTTTGATTTTCGAACCGACCCCGAATTTGAGAAAAAACGTGATGTAACCCCTTGCCATTTTGTTGATTTTGGTCAAAATTTAGATTTTTATTTTTTTGATGCCAATCGATAGTTCTGATCCTTACGAGTCCAAAATGGTATAAAATTCCCAAATCGGACAGTATTTGGCCGAAATATTCCAAAAGAACATTAACAAAGGTTGACCTTACAAACGATTCGGTTTTTGGTCAACCACTTTTTTTAACCAATCGATTTTTAAACCGATTGAATGCAGATTGATTAAAGGGATCCCTACGAATTCAAAAAGGTATAACATTTCAAAATCTGACAGTATTTACCCGAGATATTCAATAAAAATCATCAAAAAAGTTTTGATTTTTGAACCGACCCCGAATTTGAGAAAAAACGTGATGTAACCCCTTGCCATTTTGTTGATTTTGGCCAAAATTTAGATTTTTATTTTTTTGATGCCAATCGATAGTTCTGATCCTTACGAGTCTAAAATGGCATAAAATTCCCAAATCGGACAGTATTTGGCAGAAATATTCCAAAAAAAACTTCAACAATGGTTGACTTTACAAACGAATCGGTTTTTGGTCAACCACATTTTTCAACCCATCGTTTTTTAAAATGTTTGAATGCAGATTGGTTAAAGGGATCCCTACGAATTCAAAAAGGTATAATATTTCAAAATCGGACAGTTTTTACCCGAGCTATTCAATAAAAATCATCAAAAAAGTTTTGATTTTCGAACCGACCCCGAATTTGAGAAAAAACGTGATGTAACCCCTTGCCATTTTGTTGATTTTGGCCAAAATTTAGATTTTTATTTTTTTGATGCCAATCGATAGTTCTGATCCTTACGAGTCCAAACTGGTATAAAATTCCCAAATCGGACAGTATTTGGCCGAAATATTCCAAAAGAACATCAACAAAAGGTTGACCTTACAAACGAATCGGTTTTTGGTCAACCACATTTTTCAACCCATCGATTTTTAAAATGTATGAATGCAGATTTGATAATAGGGATCCCTACGAATTCAAAAAGGTATAACATTTCAAAATCTGACAGTATTTACCCGAGATATTCAATAAAAATCATCAAAAAAGTTTTGATTTTCGAACCGACCCCGAATTTGAGAAAAAACGTGATGTAACCCCTTGCCATTTTGTTGATTTTGGCCAAAATTTAGATTTTTATTTTTTTGATGCCAATCGATAGTTCTGATCCTTACGAGTCCAAAATGGTATAAAATTCCCAAATCGGACAGTATTTGGCCGAAATATTCCAAAAGAACATCAACAAAAGTTGACCTTACAAACGAATCGGTTTTTGGTCAACCACATTTTTCAACCCATCGATTTTTAAAATGTATGAATGCAGATTGATAATAGGGATCCCTACGAATTCAAAAAGGTATAACATTTCAAAATCTGACAGTATTTACCCGAGATATTCAATAAAAATCATCAAAAAAGTTTTGATTTTCGAACCGACCCCGAATTTGAGAAAAAACGTGATGTAACCCCTTGCCATTTTGTTGATTTTGGCCAAAATTTAGATTTTTATTTTTTTGATGCCAATCGATAGTTCTGATCCTTACGAGTCCAAAATGGTATAAAATTCCCAAATCGGACAGTATTTGGCCGAAATATTCCAAAAGAACATCAACAAAAGTTGACCTTACAAACGAATCGGTTTTTGGTCAACCACATTTTTCAACCCATCGATTTTTAAAATGTTTGAATGCAGATTGATTAAAGGGATCCCTACGAATTCAAAAAGGTATAACATTTCAAAATCTGACAGTATTTACCCGAGATATTCAATAAAAATCATCAAAAAAGTTTTGATTTTCGAACCGACCCCGAATTTGAGAAAAAACGTGATGTAACCCCTTGCCATTTTGTTGATTTTGGCCAAAATTTAGATTTTTATTTTTTTGATGCCAATCGATAGTTCTGATCCTTACGAGTCCAAAATGGTATAAAATTCCCAAATCGGACAGTATTTGGCCGAAATATTCCAAAAGAACATCAACAAAAGTTGACCTTACAAACGAATCGGTTTTTGGTCAACCACATTTTTCAACCCATCGATTTTTAAAATGTTTGAATGCAGATTGATAATAGGGATCCCTACGAATTCAAAAAGGTATAACATTTCAAAATCTGACAGTATTTACCCGAGATATTCAATAAAAATCATCAAAAAAGTTTTGATTTTCGAACCGACCCCGAATTTGAGAAAAAACGTGATGTAACCCCTTGCCATTTTGTTGATTTTGGCCAAAATTTAGATTTTTATTTTTTTGATGCCAATCGATAGTTCTGATCCTTACGAGTCCAAAATGGTATAAAATTCCCAAATCGGACAGTATTTGGCCGAAATATTCCAAAAGAACATCAACAAAAGTTGACCTTACAAACGAATCGGTTTTTGGTCAACCACATTTTTCAACCCATCGATTTTTAAAATGTTTGAATGCAGATTGATTAAAGGGATCCCTACGAATTCAAAAAGGTATAACATTTCAAAATCTGACAGTATTTACCCGAGATATTCAATAAAAATCATCAAAAAAGTTTTGATTTTCGAACCGACCCCGAATTTGAGAAAAAACGTGATGTAACCCCTTGCCATTTTGTTGATTTTGGCCAAAATTTAGATTTTTATTTTTTTGATGCCAATCGATAGTTCTGATCCTTACGAGTCCAAAATGGTATAAAATTCCCAAATCGGACAGTATTTGGCCGAGATATTCCAAAAAATCATCAGAAAAGGTTGACCTTACAAACGAATCGGTTTTTGGTCAACCACATTTTTCAACCCATCGATTTTTAAAATGTTTGAATGCAGATTGATTAAAGGGATCCCTACGAATTCAAAAAGGTATAACATTTCAAAATCTGACAGTATTTACCCGAGATATTCAATAAAAATCATCAAAAAAGTTTTGATTTTCGAACCGACCCCGAATTTGAGAAAAAACGTGATGTAACCCCTTGCCATTTTGTTGATTTTGGCCAAAATTTAGATTTTTATTTTTTTGATGCCAATCGATAGTTCTGATCCTTACGAGTCCAAAATGGTATAAAATTCCCAAATCGGACAGTATTTGGCCGAAATATTCCAAAAGAACATCAACAAAAGTTGACCTTACAAACGAATCGGTTTTTGGTCAACCACATTTTTCAACCCATCGATTTTTAAAATGTTTGAATGCAGATTGATTAAAGGGATCCCTACGAATTCAAAAAGGTATAACATTTCAAAATCGGACAGTATTTACCCGAGCTATTCAATAAAAATCATCAAAAAAGTTTTGATTTTCGAACCGACCCCGAATTTGAGAAAAAACGTGATGTAACCCCTTGCCATTTTGTTGATTTTGGCCAAAATTTAGATTTTTATTTTTTTGATGCCAATCGATAGTTCTGATCCTTACGAGTCCAAAATGGTATAAAATTCCCAAATCGGACAGTATTTGGCCGAAATATTCCAAAAAGAATCATCAACAAAAGTTGACCTTACAAACGAATCGGTTTTTGGTCAACCACATTTTTCAACCCATCGATTTTTAAAATGTTTGAATGCAGATTGATTAAAGGGATCCCTACGAATTCAAAAAGGTATAACATTTCAAAATCTGACAGTATTTACCCGAGATATTCAATAAAAATCATCAAAAAAGTTTTGATTTTCGAACCGACCCCGAATTTGAGAAAAAACGTGATGTAACCCCTTGCCATTTTGTTGATTTTGGCCAAAATTTAGATTTTTATTTTTTTGATGCCAATCGATAGTTCTGATCCTTACGAGTCCAAAATGGTATAAAATTCCCAAATCTGACATTATCTGGACGAGATATTCAAAGAAATCATCAAAAAAGGTTGACTTTACAAATGAATCGGTTTTTGGTCCACCACTTTTTTTAACCAATCGATTTTTAATATGTTTGAATGCCGATTGATAGTAGGGATCCCTACGAATTCAAAAAGGTATAACATTTCAAAATCTGACAGTATTTACCCGAGATATTCAATAAAAATCATCAAAAAAGTTTTGATTTTCGAACCGACCCCGAATTTGAGAAAAAACGTGATGTAACCCCTTGCCATTTTGTTGATTTTGGCCAAAATTTAGATTTTTATTTTTTTGATGCCAATCGATAGTTCTGATCCTTACGAGTCCAAAATGGTATAAAATTCCCAAATCGGACAGTATTTGGCCGAAATATTCCAAAAGAACATCAGCAAAAGTTGACCTTACAAACGAATCGGTTTTTGGTCAACCACATTTTTCAACCCATCGATTTTTAAAATGTTTGAATGCAGATTGATTAATAGGGATCCCTACGAATTCAAAAAGGTATAACATTTCAAAATCTGACAGTATTTACCCGAGATATTCAATAAAAATCATCAAAAAAGTTTTGATTTTCGAACCGACCCCGAATTTGAGAAAAAACGTGATGTAACCCCTTGCCATTTTGTTGATTTTGGCCAAAATTTAGATTTTTATTTTTTTGATGCCAATCGATAGTTCTGATCCTTACGAGTCCAAAATGGTATAAAATTCCCAAATCGGACAGTATTTGGCCGAAATATTCCAAAAGAACATCAGCAAAAGTTGACCTTACAAACGAATCGGTTTTTGGTCAACCACATTTTTCAACCCATCGATTTTTAAAATGTTTGAATGCAGATTGATTAAAGGGATCCCTACGAATTCAAAAAGGTATAACATTTCAAAATCTGACAGTATTTACCCGAGATATTCAATAAAAATCATCAAAAAAGTTTTGATTTTCGAACCGACCCCGAATTTGAGAAAAAACGTGATGTAACCCCTTGCCATTTTGTTGATTTTGGCCAAAATTTAGATTTTTATTTTTTTGATGCCAATCGATAGTTCTGATCCTTACGAGTCCAAAATGGTATAAAATTCCCAAATCGGACAGTATTTGGCAGAAATATTCCAAAAAAACTTCAACAATAGTTGACTTTACAAACGAATCGGTTTTTGGTCAACCACATTTTTCAACCCATCGATTTTTAAAATGTTTGAATGCAGATTGATTAAAGGGATCCCTACGAATTCAAAAAGGTATAACATTTCAAAATCTGACAGTATTTACCCGAGCTATTCAATAAAAATCATCAAAAAAGTTTTGATTTTCGAACCGACCCCGAATTTGAGAAAAAACGTGATGTAACCCCTTGCCATTTTGTTGATTTTGGCCAAAATTTAGATTTTTATTTTTTTGATGCCAATCGATAGTTCTGATCCTTACGAGTCCAAAATGGTATAAAATTCCCAAATCGGACAGTATTTGGCCGAAATATTCAAAAAAACATCAACAAAAGTTGACCTTACAAACGAATCGGTTTTTGGTCAACCACATTTTTCAACCCATCGATTTTTAAAATGTTTGAATGCAGATTGATTAAAGGGATCCCTACGAATTCAAAAAGGTATAACATTTCAAAATCTGACAGTATTTACCCGAGCTATTCAATAAAAATCATCAAAAAAGTTTTGATTTTCGAACCGACCCCGAATTTGAGAAAAAACGTGATGTAACCCCTTGCCATTTTGTTGATTTTGGCCAAAATTTAGATTTTTATTTTTTTGATGCCAATCGATAGTTCTGATCCTTACGAGTCCAAAATGGTATAAAATTCCCAAATCGGACAGTATTTGGCCGAAATATTCCAAAAGAACATCAACAAAAGTTGACCTTACAAACGAATCGGTTTTTGGTCAACCACATTTTTCAACCCATCGATTTTTAAAATGTTTGAATGCAGATTGATTAAAGGGATCCCTACGAATTCAAAAAGGTATAACATTTCAAAATCGGACAGTATTTACCCGAGATATTCAATAAAAATCATCAAAAAAGTTTTGATTTTCGAACCGACCCCGAATTTGAGAAAAAACGTGATGTAACCCCTTGCCATTTTGTTGATTTTGGCCAAAATTTAGATTTTTATTTTTTTGATGCCAATCGATAGTTCTGATCCTTACGAGTCCAAAATGGTATAAAATTCCCAAATCGGACAGTATTTGGCAGAAATATTCCAAAAAAACTTCAACAATAGTTGACTTTACAAACGAATCGGTTTTTGGTCAACCACATTTTTCAACCCATCGATTTTTAAAATGTTTGAATGCAGATTGATTAAAGGGATCCCTACGAATTCAAAAAGGTATAATATTTCAAAATCGGACAGTTTTTACCCGAGCTATTCAATAAAAATCATCAAAAAAGTTTTGATTTTCGAACCGACCCCGAATTTGAGAAAAAACGTGATGTAACCCCTTGCCATTTTGTTGATTTTGGCCAAAATTTAGATTTTTATTTTTTTGATGCCAATCGATAGTTCTGATCCTTACGAGTCCAAAATGGTATAAAATTCCCAAATCGGACAGTATTTGGCCGAAATATTCCAAAAAAACATCAACAAAAGTTGACTTTACAAACGAATCGGTTTTTGGTCAACCACATTTTTCAACCCATCGATTTTTAAAATGTTTGAATGCAGATTGATAAAAGGGATCCCTACGAATTCAAAAAGGTATAACATTTCAAAATCGGACAGTATTTACCCGAGATATTCAATAAAAATCATCAAAAAAGTTTTGATTTTCGAACCGACCCCGAATTTGAGAAAAAACGTGATGTAACCCCTTGCCATTTTGTTGATTTTGGCCAAAATTTAGATTTTTATTTTTTTGATGCCAATCGATAGTTCTGATCCTTACGAGTCCAAAATGGTATAAAATTCCCAAATCGGACAGTATTTGGCCGAAATATTCCAAAAGAACATCAACAAAAGTTGACCTTACAAACGAATCGGTTTTTGGTCAACCACATTTTTCAACCCATCGATTTTTAAAATGTTTGAATGCAGATTGATTAAAGGGATCCCTACGAATTCAAAAAGGTATAACATTTCAAAATCTGACAGTATTTACCCGAGATATTCAATAAAAATCATCAAAAAAGTTTTGATTTTCGAACCGACCCCGAATTTGAGAAAAAACGTGATGTAACCCCTTGCCATTTTGTTGATTTTGGCCAAAATTTAGATTTTTATTTTTTTGATGCCAATCGATAGTTCTGATCCTTACGAGTCCAAAATGGTATAAAATTCCCAAATCGGACAGTATTTGGCCGAAATATTCCAAAAGAACATCAACAAAAGTTGACCTTACAAACGAATCGGTTTTTGGTCAACCACATTTTTCAACCCATCGATTTTTAAAATGTATGAATGCAGATTGATAATAGGGATCCCTACGAATTCAAAAAGGTATAACATTTCAAAATCTGACAGTATTTACCCGAGATATTCAATAAAAATCATCAAAAAAGTTTTGATTTTCGAACCGACCCCGAATTTGAGAAAAAACGTGATGTAACCCCTTGCCATTTTGTTGATTTTGGCCAAAATTTAGATTTTTATTTTTTTGATGCCAATCGATAGTTCTGATCCTTACGAGTCCAAAATGGTATAAAATTCCCAAATCGGACAGTATTTGGCCGAAATATTCCAAAAGAACATCAACAAAAGTTGACCTTACAAACGAATCGGTTTTTGGTCAACCACATTTTTTCAACCCATCGATTTTTAAAATGTTTGAATGCAGATTGATTAAAGGGATCCCTACGAATTCAAAAAGGTATAACATTTCAAAATCTGACAGTATTTACCCGAGATATTCAATAAAAATCATCAAAAAAGTTTTGATTTTCGAACCGACCCCGAATTTGAGAAAAAACGTGATGTAACCCCTTGCCATTTTGTTGATTTTGGCCAAAATTTAGATTTTTATTTTTTTGATGCCAATCGATAGTTCTGATCCTTACGAGTCCAAAATGGTATAAAATTCCCAAATCGGACAGTATTTGGCCGAAATATTCCAAAAGAACATCAACAAAAGTTGACCTTACAAACGAATCGGTTTTTGGTCAACCACATTTTTCAACCCATCGATTTTTAAAATGTTTGAATGCAGATTGATTAAGGGATCCCTACGAATTCAAAAAGGTATAACATTTCAAAATCTGACAGTATTTACCGAGATATTCAATAAAAATCATCAAAAAAGTTTTGATTTTCGAACCGACCCCGAATTTGAGAAAAAACGTGATGTAACCCCTTGCCATTTTGTTGATTTTGGCCAAAATTTAGATTTTTATTTTTTTGATGCCAATCGATAGTTCTGATCCTTACGAGTCCAAAATGGTATAAAATTCCCAAATCGGACAGTATTTGGCAGAAATATTCCAAAAAAACTTCAACAATAGTTGACTTTACAAACGAATCGGTTTTTAGTCAACCACACTTTTTCAACCCATCGATTTTTAAAATGTTTGAATGCAGATTGATAATAGGGATCCCTACGAATTCAAAAAGGTATAACATTTCAAAATCTGACAGTATTTACCCGAGATATTCAATAAAAATCATCAAAAAAGTTTTGATTTTCGAACCGACCCCGAATTTGAGAAAAAACGTGATGTAACCCCTTGCCATTTTGTTGATTTTGGCCAAAATTTAGATTTTTATTTTTTTGATGCCAATCGATAGTTCTGATCCTTACGAGTCCAAAATGGTATAAAATTCCCAAATCGGACAGTATTTGGCCGAAATATTCCAAAAGAACATCAACAAAAGGTTGACCTTACAAACGAATCGGTTTTTGGTCAACCACATTTTTTCAACCCATCGATTTTTAAAATGTTTGAATGCAGATTGATTAAAGGGATCCCTACGAATTCAAAAAGGTATAACATTTCAAAATCGGACAGTATTTTACCCGAGCTATTCAATAAAAATCATCAAAAAAGTTTTGATTTTCGAACCGACCCCGAATTTGAGAAAAAACGTGATGTAACCCCTTGCCATTTTGTTGATTTTGGCCAAAATTTAGATTTTATTTTTTTGATGCCAATCGATAGTTCTGATCCTTACGAGTCCAAAATGGTATAAAATTCCCAAATCGGACAGTATTTGGCAGAAATATTCAAAAAAATCTTCAACAATAGGTTGACTTTACAAACGAATCGGTTTTTGGTCAACCACATTTTTCAACCCATCGATTTTTAAAATGTTTGAATGCAGATTGATTAAAGGGATCCCTACGAATTCAAAAAGGTATAACATTTCAAAATCGGACAGTTTTTACCCGAGCTATTCAATAAAAATCATCAAAAAAGTTTTGATTTTCGAACCGACCCCGAATTTGAGAAAAAACGTGATGTAACCCCTTGCCATTTTGTTGATTTTGGCCAAAATTTAGATTTTTATTTTTTTGATGCCAATCGATAGTTCTGATCCTTACGAGTCCAAAATGGTATAAAATTCCCAAATCGGACAGTATTTGGCCGAAATATTCCAAAAGAACATCAACAAAAGTTGACCTTACAAACGAATCGGTTTTTGGTCAACCACATTTTTCAACCCATCGATTTTTAAAATGTTTGAATGCAGATTGATAATAGGGATCCCTACGAATTCAAAAAGGTATAACATTTCAAAATCGGACAGTTTTTACCCGAGCTATTCAATAAAAATCATCAAAAAAGTTTTGATTTTCGAACCGACCTCGAATTTGAGAAAAAACGTGATGTAACCCCTTGCCATTTTGTTGATTTTGGCCAAAATTTAGATTTTTATTTTTTTGATGCCAATCGATAGTTCTGATCCTTACGAGTCCAAAATGGTATAAAATTCCCAAATCGGACAGTATTTGGCCGAAATATTCCAAAAGAACATCAACAAAAGTTGACCTTACAAACGAATCGGTTTTTGGTCAACCACATTTTTCAACCCATCGATTTTTAAAATGTTTGAATGCAGATTGATTAAAGGGATCCCTACGAATTCAAAAAGGTATAACATTTCAAAATCGGACAGTTTTTACCCGAGCTATTCAATAAAAATCATCAAAAAAGTTTTGATTTTCGAACCGACCCCGAATTTGAGAAAAAACGTGATGTAACCCCTTGCCATTTTGTTGATTTTGGCCAAAATTTAGATTTTTATTTTTTTGATGCCAATCGATAGTTCTGATCCTTACGAGTCCAAAATGGTATAAAATTCCCAAATCGGACATTATTTGGCCGAAATATTCCAAAGAACATCAACAAAAGTTGACTTTACAAACGAATCGGTTTTTGGTCAACCACATTTTTCAACCCATCGATTTTTAAAATGTATGAATGCAGATTGATAAAAGGGATCCCTACGAATTCAAAAAGGTATAACATTTCAAAATCGGACAGTTTTTACCCGAGCTATTCAATAAAAATCATCAAAAAAGTTTTGATTTTCGAACCGACCCCGAATTTGAGAAAAAACGTGATGTAACCCCTTGCCATTTTGTTGATTTTGGCCAAAATTTAGATTTTTATTTTTTTGATGCCAATCGATAGTTCTGATCCTTACGAGTCCAAAATGGTATAAAATTCCCAAATCGGACATTATTTGGCCGAGATATTCCAAAGAAATCATCAACAAAAGGTTGACTTTACAAACGAATCGGTTTTTGGTCAACCACATTTTTTAACCCATCGATTTTTAAAATGTTTGAATGCCGATTGATAATAGGGATCCCTACGAATTCAAAAAGGTATAACATTTCAAAATCGGACAGTATTTACCCGAGATATTCAATAAAAATCATCAAAAAAGTTTTGATTTTCGAACCGACCCCGAATTTGAGAAAAAACGTGATGTAACCCCTTGCCATTTTGTTGATTTTGGCCAAAATTTAGATTTTTATTTTTTTGATGCCAATCGATAGTTCTGATCCTTACGAGTCCAAAATGGTATAAAATTCCCAAATCGGACAGTATTTGGCCGAAATATTCCAAAAAAATCATCAACAAAAGGTTGACTTTACAAACGAATCGGTTTTTGGTCAACCACATTTTTCAACCCATCGATTTTTAAAATGTTTGAATGCAGATTGATAATAGGGATCCCTACGAATTCAAAAAGGTATAACATTTCAAAATCGGACAGTATTTACCCGAGATATTCAATAAAAATCATCAAAAAAGTTTTGATTTTCGAACCGACCCCGAATTTGAGAAAAAAACGTGATGTAACCCCTTGCCATTTTGTTGATTTTGGCCAAAATTTAGATTTTTATTTTTTTGATGCCAATCGATAGTTCTGATCCTTACGAGTCCAAAATGGTATAAAATTCCCAAATCGGACAGTATTTGGCCGAAATATTCCAAAAGAACATCAACAAAAGGTTGACCTTACAAACGAATCGGTTTTTGGTCAACCACATTTTTCAACCCATCGATTTTTAAAATGTTTGAATGCAGATTGATTAAAGGGATCCCTACGAATTCAAAAAGGTATAACATTTCAAAATCTGACAGTATTTACCCGAGATATTCAATAAAAATCATCAAAAAAGTTTTGATTTTCGAACCGACCCCGAATTTGAGAAAAAACGTGATGTAACCCCTTGCCATTTTGTTGATTTTGGCCAAAATTTAGATTTTTATTTTTTTGATGCCAATCGATAGTTCTGATCCTTACGAGTCCAAAATGGTATAAAATTCCCAAATCGGACAGTATTTGGCAGAAATATTCCAAAAAAACTTCAACAATAGTTGACTTTACAAACGAATCGGTTTTTGGTCAACCACATTTTTCAACCCATCGATTTTTAAAATGTTTGAATGCAGATTGATTAAAGGGATCCCTACGAATTCAAAAAGGTATAATATTTCAAAATCGGACAGTTTTTACCCGAGCTATTCAATAAAAATCATCAAAAAAGTTTTGATTTTCGAACCGACCCCGAATTTGAGAAAAAACGTGATGTAACCCCTTGCCATTTTGTTGATTTTGGCCAAAATTTAGATTTTTATTTTTTTGATGCCAATCGATAGTTCTGATCCTTACGAGTCCAAAATGGTATAAAATTCCCAAATCGGACAGTATTTGGCCGAAATATTCCAAAAGAATCATCAACAAAAGTTGACCTTACAAACGAATCGGTTTTTGGTCAACCACATTTTTCAACCCATCGATTTTTAAAATGTATGAATGCAGATTGATAATAGGGATCCCTACGAATTCAAAAAGGTATAACATTTCAAAATCGGACAGTTTTTACCCGAGCTATTCAATAAAAATCATCAAAAAAGTTTTGATTTTCGAACCGACCCCGAATTTGAGAAAAAACGTGATGTAACCCCTTGCCATTTTGTTGATTTTGGCCAAAATTTAGATTTTTATTTTTTTGATGCCAATCGATAGTTCTGATCCTTACGAGTCCAAAATGGTATAAAATTCCCAAATCGGACAGTATTTGGCCGAAATATTCCAAAAGAACATCAACAAAAGTTGACCTTACAAACGAATCGGTTTTTGGTCAACCACATTTTTCTAACCCATCGATTTTTAAAATGTATGAATGCAGATTGATAATAGGGATCCCTACGAATTCAAAAAGGTATAATATTTCAAAATCGGACAATTTTTACCCGAGATATTCAATAAAAATCATCAAAAAAGTTTTGATTTTCGAACCGACCTCGAATTTGAGAAAAAACGTGATGTAACCCCTTGCCATTTTGTTGATTTTGGCCAAAATTTAGATTTTTATTTTTTTGATGCCAATCGATAGTTCTGATCCTTACGAGTCCAAAATGGTATAAAATTCCCAAATCGGACAGTATTTGGCCGAAATATTCCAAAAAAACATCAACAAAAGTTGACTTTACAAACGAATCGGTTTTTGGTCAACCACATTTTTCAACCCATCGATTTTTAAAATGTTTGAATGCAGATTGATAATAGGGATCCCTACGAATTCAAAAAGGTATAACATTTCAAAATCGGACAATATTTACCCGAGATATTCAATAAAAATCATCAAAAAAGTTTTGATTTTCGAACCGACCCCGAATTTGAGAAAAAAACGTGATGTAACCCCTTGCCATTTTGTTGATTTTGGCCAAAATTTAGATTTTTATTTTTTTGATGCCAATCGATAGTTCTGATCCTTACGAGTCCAAAATGGTATAAAATTCCCAAATCGGACAGTATTTGGCCGAAATATTCCAAAAGAACATCAACAAAAGTTGACCTTACAAACGAATCGGTTTTTGGTCAACCACATTTTTCAACCCATCGATTTTTAAAATGTTTGAATGCAGATTGATAATAGGGATCCCTACGAATTCAAAAAGGTATAATATTTCAAAATCGGACAGTTTTTACCCGAGCTATTCAATAAAAATCATCAAAAAAGTTTTGATTTTCGAACCGACCCCGAATTTGAGAAAAAACGTGATGTAACCCCTTGCCATTTTGTTGATTTTGGCCAAAATTTAGATTTTTAGTTTTTTGATGCCAATCGATAGTTCTGATCCTTACGAGTCCAAAATGGTATAAAATTCCCAAATCGGACAGTATTTGGCAGAAATATTCCAAAAAAACTTCAACAAAAGGTTGACTTTACAAACGAATCGGTTTTTGGTCAACCACATTTTTCAACCCATCGATTTTTAAAATGTTTGAATGCAGATTGATAATAGGGGATCCCTACAAATTCAAAAAGGTATAATATTTCAAAATCGGACAGTTTTTACCCGAGCTATTCAATAAAAATCATCAAAAAAGTTTTGATTTTCGAACCGACCCCGAATTTGAGAAAAAACGTGATGTAACCCCTTGCCATTTTGTTGATTTTGGCCAAAATTTAGATTTTTATTTTTTTGATGCCAATCGATAGTTCTGATCCTTACGAGTCCAAAATGGTATAAAATTCCCAAATCGGACAGTATTTGGCCGAAATATTCCAAAAGAACATCAACAAAAGGTTGACCTTACAAACGAATCGGTTTTTGGTCAACCACATTTTTCAACCCATCGATTTTTAAAATGTTTGAATGCAGATTGATAATAGGGATCCCTACGAATTCAAAAAGGTATAACATTTCAAAATCGGACAGTTTTTACCCGAGCTATTCAATAAAAATCATCAAAAAAGTTTTGATTTTCGAACCGACCCCGAATTTGAGAAAAAACGTGATGTAACCCCTTGCCATTTTGTTGATTTTGGCCAAAATTTAGATTTTTATTTTTTTGATGCCAATCGATAGTTCTGATCCTTACGAGTCCAAAATGGTATAAAATTCCCAAATCGGACAGTATTTGGCCGAAATATTCCAAAAAAACATCAACAATAGTTGACTTTACAAACGAATCGGTTTTTGGTCAACCACATTTTTCAACCCATCGATTTTTAAAATGTTTGAATGCAGATTGATAATAGGGATCCCTACGAATTCAAAAAGGTATAACATTTCAAAATCTGACAGTATTTACCCGAGATATTCAATAAAAATCATCAAAAAAGTTTTGATTTTCGAACCGACCCCGAATTTGAGAAAAAACGTGATGTAACCCCTTGCCATTTTGTTGATTTTGGCCAAAATTTAGATTTTTATTTTTTTGATGCCAATCGATAGTTCTGATCCTTACGAGTCCAAAATGGTATAAAATTCCCAAATCGGACAGTATTTGGCAGAAATATTCCAAAAAAAACATCAACAATAAGTTGACTTTACAAACGAATCGGTTTTTGGTCAACCACATTTTTCAACCCATCGATTTTTTAAATGTTTGAATGCAGATTGATTAAAGGGATCCCTACGAATTCAAAAAGGTATAACATTTCAAAATCTGACAGTATTTACCCGAGATATTCAATAAAAATCATCAAAAAAGTTTTGATTTTCGAACCGACCCCGAATTTGAGAAAAAACGTGATGTAACCCCTTGCCATTTTGTTGATTTTGGCCAAAATTTAGATTTTTATTTTTTTGATGCCAATCGATAGTTCTGATCCTTACGAGTCCAAAATGGTATAAAATTCCCAAATCGGACAGTATTTGGCAGAAATATTCCAAAAGAACATCAACAAAAGTTGACCTTACAAACGAATCGGTTTTTGGTCAACCACATTTTTCAACCCATCGATTTTTAAAATGTATGAATGCAGATTGATAATAGGGATCCCTACGAATTCAAAAAGGTATAACATTTCAAAATCTGACAGTTTTTACCCGAGATATTCAATAAAAATCATCAAAAAAGTTTTGATTTTCGAACCGACCCCGAATTTGAGAAAAAACGTGATGTAACCCCTTGCCATTTTGTTGATTTTGGCCAAAATTTAGATTTTTATTTTTTTGATGCCAATCGATAGTTCTGATCCTTACGAGTCCAAAATGGTATAAAATTCCCAAATCGGACAGTATTTGGCAGAAATATTCCAAAAAAATTTCAACAATAGTTGACTTTACAAACGAATCGGTTTTTGGTCAACCACATTTTTCAACCCATCGATTTTTTAAATGTTTTAATGCAGATTGATAATAGGGATCCCTACGAATTCAAAAAGGTATAACATTTCAAAATCGGACAGTTTTTACCCGAGATATTCAATAAAAATCATCAAAAAAGTTTTGATTTTCGAACCGACCCCGAATTTGAGAAAAAACGTGATGTAACCCCTTGCCATTTTGTTGATTTTGGCCAAAATTTAGATTTTTATTTTTTTGATGCCAATCGATAGTTCTGATCCTTACGAGTCCAAAATGGTATAAAATTCCCAAATCGGACAGTATTTGGCCGAAATATTCCAAAAGAACATCAACAAAAGTTGACCTTACAAACGAATCGGTTTTTGGTCAACCACATTTTTCAACCCATCGATTTTTAAAATGTATGAATGCAGATTGATAATAGGGATCCCTACAAATTCAAAAAGGTATAATATTTCAAAATCGGACAGTTTTTACCCGAGCTAATCAATAAAAATCATCAAAAAAGTTTTGATTTTCGAACCGACCTCGAATTTGAGAAAAAACGTGATGTAACCCCTTGCCATTTTGTTGATTTTGGCCAAAATTTAGATTTTTATTTTTTTGATGCCAATCGATAGTTCTGATCCTTACGAGTCCAAAATGGTATAAAATTCCCAAATCGGACAGTATTTGGCAGAAATATTCCAAAAAAATTTCAACAATAGTTGACTTTACAAACGAATCGGTTTTTGGTCAACCACATTTTTCAACCCATCGATTTTTAAAATGTTTGAATGCAGATTGATAATAGGGATCCCTACAAATTCAAAAAGGTATAATATTTCAAAATCGGACAGTTTTTACCCGAGATATTCAATAAAAATCATCAAAAAAGTTTTGATTTTCGAACCGACCCCGAATTTGAGAAAAAACGTGATGTAACCCCTTGCCATTTTGTTGATTTTGGCCAAAATTTAGATTTTTATTTTTTTGATGCCAATCGATAGTTCTGATCCTTACGAGTCCAAAATGGTATAAAATTCCCAAATCGGACAGTATTTGGCCGAAATATTCCAAAAGAACATCAACAAAAGTTGACCTTACAAACGAATCGGTTTTTGGTCAACCACATTTTTCAACCCATCGATTTTTAAAATGTATGAATGCAGATTGATAATAGGGATCCCTACGAATTCAAAAAGGTATAACATTTCAAAATCTGACAGTTTTTACCCGAGCTATTCAATAAAAATCATCAAAAAAGTTTTGATTTTCGAACCGACCCCGAATTTGAGAAAAAACGTGATGTAACCCCTTGCCATTTTGTTGATTTTGGCCAAAATTTAGATTTTTATTTTTTTGATGACAATCGATAGTTCTGATCCTTACGAGTCCAAAATGGTATAAAATTCCCAAATCGGACAGTATTTGGCAGAAATATTCCAAAAAAACTTCAACAAAGGTTGACCTTACAAACGAATCGGTTTTTGGTCAACCACATTTTTTCAACCCATCGATTTTTAAAATGTTTGAATGCAGATTGATTAAAGGGATCCCTACGAATTCAAAAAGGTATAACATTTCAAAATCTGACAGTATTTACCCGAGATATTCAATAAAAATCATCAAAAAAGTTTTGATTTTCGAACCGACCCCGAATTTGAGAAAAAACGTGATGTAACCCCTTGTCATTTTGTTGATTTTGGCCAAAATTTAGATTTTTATTTTTTTGATGCCAATCGATAGTTCTGATCCTTACGAGTCCAAAATGGTATAAAATTCTCAAGTCGGACAGTATTTGGCAGAAATATTCCAAAAAAACTTCAACAATAGTTGACTTTACAAACGAATCGGTTTTTGGTCAACCACACTTTTCAACCCATCGATTTTTAAAATGTTTTAATGCAGATTGATAATAGGGATCCCTACAAATTCAAAAAGGTATAATATTTCAAAATCGGACAATTTTTACCCGAGCTATTCAATAAAAATCATCAAAAAAGTTTTGATTTTCGAACCGACCCCGAATTTGAGAAAAAAGGTGATGTAACCCCTTGCCATTTTGTTGATTTTGGCCAAAATTTAGATTTTTATTTTTTTGATGCCAATCGATGGTTCTGATCCTTACGAGTCCAAAATGGTATAAAATTCCCAAATCGGACAGTATTTGGCCGAAATATTCCAAAAGAACATCAACAAAAGTTGACTTTACAAACGAATCGGTTTTTTGGTCAACCACATTTTTCAACCCATCGATTTTTAAAATGTATGAATGCAGATTGATAATAGGGATCCCTACAAATTCAAAAAGGTATAATATTTCAAAATCGGACAGTTTTTACCCGAGCTAATCAATAAAAATCATCAAAAAAGTTTTGATTTTCGAACCGACCTCGAATTTGAGAAAAAACGTGATGTAACCCCTTGCCAGTTTGTTGATTTTATTTTTTTGATGCCAATCGATAGTTCTGATCCTTACGAGTCCAAAATGGTATAAAATTCCCAAATCGGACAGTATTTGGCAGAAATATTCCAAAAAAACTTCAACAATAGTTGACTTTACAAACGAATCGGTTTTTGGTCAACCACATTTTTCAACCCATCGATTTTTAAAATGTTTTAATGCAGATTGATAATAGGGATCCCTACAAATTCAAAAAGGTATAATATTTCAAAATCGGACAGTTTTTACCCGAGCTATTCAATAAAAATCATCAAAAAAGTTTTGATTTTCGAACCGACCCCGAATTTGAGAAAAAACGTGATGTAACCCCTTGCCATTTTGTTGATTTTGGCCAAAATTTAGATTTTTATTTTTTTGATGCCAATCGATAGTTCTGATCCTTACGAGTCCAAAATGGTATAAAATTCCCAAATCGGACAGTATTTGTCCGAAATATTCCAAAAGAACATCAACAAAAGTTGACTTTACAAACGAATCGGTTTTTGGTCAACCACATTTTTCAACCCATCGATTTTTAAAATGTATGAATGCAGATTGATAATAGGGATCCCTACGAATTCAAAAAGGTATAACATTTCAAAATCGGACAGTTTTTACCCGAGCTATTCAATAAAAAATCATCAAAAAAGTTTTGATTTTCGAACCGACCCCGAATTTGAGAAAAAACGTGATGTAACCCCTTGCCATTTTGTTGATTTTGGCCAAAATTTAGATTTTTATTTTTTGATGCCAATCGATAGTTCTGATCCTTACGAGTCCAAAATGGTATAAAATTCCCAAATCGGACAGTATTTGGCAGAAATATTCCAAAAAAACTTCAACAATAGTTGACTTTACAAACGAATCGGTTTTTGGTCAACCACACTTTTCAACCCATCGATTTTTAAAATAAATGAATGCAGATTGATAATAGGGATCCCTACGAATTCAAAAAGGTATAACATTTCAAAATCTGACAGTATTTACCCGAGATATTCAATAAAAATCATCAAAAAAGTTTTGATTTTCGAACCGACCCCGAATTTGAGAAAAAAACGTGATGTAACCCCTTGCCATTTTGTTGATTTTGGCCAAAATTTAGATTTTTATTTTTTTGATGCCAATCGATAGTTCTGATCCTTACAAGTCCAAAATGGTATAAAATTCCCAAATCGGACAGTATTTGGCAGAAATATTCCAAAAAAACTTCAACAATAGTTGACTTTACAAACGAATCGGTTTTTGGTCAACCACACTTTTCAACCCATCGATTTTTAAAATGTTTGAATGCAGATTGATAGTAGGGATCCCTACGAATTCAAAAAGGTATAACATTTCAAAATCTGACAGTATTTACCCGAGATATTCAATAAAAATCATCAAAAAAGTTTTGATTTTCGAACCGACCCCGAATTTGAGAAAAAAAACGTGATGTAACCCCTTGCCATTTTGTTGATTTTGACCAAAATTTAGATTTTTATTTTTTTGATGCCAATCGATAGTTCTGATCCTTACGAGTCCAAAATGGTATAAAATTCCCAAATCGGACAGTATTTGGCCGAAATATTCCAAAAAGAACATCAACAAAAGTTGACCTTACAAACGAGTCGGTTTTTGGTCAACCACATTTTTCAACCCATCGATTTTTAAAATGTTTGAATGCAGATTGATTAAAGGGATCCCTACGAATTCAAAAAGGTATAACATTTCAAAATCTGACAGTATTTACCCGAGATATTCAATAAAAATCATCAAAAAAGTTTTGATTTTCGAACCGACCCCGAATTTGAGAAAAAACGTGATGTAACCCCTTGCCATTTTGTTGATTTTGGCCAAAATTTAGATTTTTATTTTTTTGATGCCAATCGATAGTTCTGATCCTTACGAGTCCAAAATGGTATAAAATTCCCAAATCGGACAGTATTTGGCAGAAATATTCCAAAAAACTTCAACAATAGTTGACTTTACAAACGAATCGGTTTTTGGTCAACCACATTTTTCAACCCATCGATTTTTAAAATGTTTGAATGCAGATTGATTAAAGGGATCCCTACGAATTCAAAAAGGTATAATATTTCAAAATCGGACAGTTTTTACCCGAGCTATTCAATAAAAATCGGCAAAACAGTTGATTTGGCACCGACCCCGAATATTCCAAAAAAACTTCAACAATATTGTTGACTTTACAAACGAATCGGTTTTTGGTCAACCACATTTTTTCAACCCATCGATTTTTAAAATGTTTGAATGCAGATTGATAATAGGGATCCCTACGAATTCAAAAAGGTATAACATTTCAAAATCTGACAGTATTTACTCGAGATATTCAATAAAAATCATCAAAAAAGTTTTGATTTTCGAACCGACCCCGAATTTGAGACAAAACGTGATGTAACCCCTTGCCATTTTGTTGATTATGGCCAAAATTTAGATTTTTATTTTTTTGATGCCAATCGATAGTTCTGATCCTTACGAGTCCAAAATGGTATAAAATTCCCAAATCGGACATTATTTGGCCGAAATATTCCAAAAGAACATCAAAAAAAGTTGACTTTACAAACGAATCGGTTTTTGGTCAACCACATTTTTCAACCCATCGATTTTTAAAATGTTTGAATGCCGATTGATAATAGGGATCCCTACGAATTCAAAAAGGTATAACATTTCAAAATCGGACAGTATTTACCCGAGATATTCAATAAAAATCATCAAAAAAGTTTTGATTTTCGAACCGACCCCGAATTTGAGAAAAACGTGATGTAACCCCTTGCCATTTTGTTGATTTTGGCCAAAATTTAGATTTTTATTTTTTTGATGCCAATCGATAGTTCTGATCCTTACGAGTCCAAAAATGGTATAAAATTCCCAAATCGGACAGTATTTGGCCGAAATATTCCAAAAGAACATCAACAAAAGTTGACCTTACAAACGAATCGGTTTTTGGTCAACCACATTTTTCAACCCATCGATTTTTAAAATGTTTGAATGCAGATTGATAATAGGGATCCCTACGAATTCAAAAAGGTATAACATTTCAAAATCTGACAGTATTTACCCGAGATATTCAATAAAAATCATCAAAAAAGTTTTGATTTTCGAACCGACCCCGAATTTGAGAAAAAACGTGATGTAACCCCTTGCCATTTTGTTGATTTTGGCCAAAATTTAGATTTTTATTTTTTTGATGCCAATCGATAGTTCTGATCCTTACGAGTCCAAAATGGTATAAAATTCCCAAATCGGACAGTATTTGGCCGAAATATTCCAAAAGAACATCAACAAAAGTTGACCTTACAAACGAATCGGTTTTTGGTCAACCACATTTTTCAACCCATCGATTTTTAAAATGTTTGAATGCAGATTGATAGTAGGGATCCCTACGAATTCAAAAAGGTATAATATTTCAAAATCGGACAGTTTTTACCCGAGCTAATCAATAAAAATCATCAAAAAAGTTTTGATTTTCGAACCGACCCCGAATTTGAGAAAAAACGTGATGTAACCCCTTGCCATTTTGTTGATTTTGGCCAAAATTTAGATTTTTATTTTTTTGATGCCAATCGATAGTTCTGATCCTTACGAGTCCAAAATGGTATAAAATTCCCAAATCGGACAGTATTTGGCAGAAATATTCCAAAAAAATTTCAACAATAGTTGACTTTACAAACGAATCGGTTTTTGGTCAACCACATTTTTCAACCCATCGATTTTTAAAATGTTTTAATGCAGATTGATAATAGGGATCCCTACGAATTCAAAAAGGTATAATATTTCAAAATCGGACAGTTTTTACCCGAGATATTCAATAAAAATCATCAAAAAAGTTTTGATTTTCGAACCGACCCCGAATTTGAGAAAAAACGTGATGTAACCCCTTGCCATTTTGTTGATTTTGGCCAAAATTTAGATTTTTTATTTTTTTGATGCCAATCGATAGTTCTGATCCTTACGAGTCCAAAATGGTATAAAATTCCCAAATCGGACAGTATTTGGCCGAAATATTCCAAAAGAACATCAAAAAAAGTTGACCTTACAAATGAATCGGTTTTTGGTCAACCACTTTTTTTAACCCATCGATTTTTAAAATGTATGAATGCAGATTGATAATAGGGATCCCTACGAATTCAAAAAGGTATAACATTTCAAAATCTGACAGTATTTACCAGAGATATTCAATAAAAATCATCAAAAAAGTTTTGATTTTCGAACCGACCCCGAATTTGAGAAAAAACGTGATGTAACCCCTTGCCATTTTGTTGATTTTGGCCAAAATTTAGATTTTTATTTTTTTGATGCCAATCGATAGTTCTGATCCTTACGAGTCCAAAATGGTATAAAATTCCCAAATCGGACAGTATTTGGCCGAAATATTCCAAAAGAACATCAACAAAAGTTGACTTTACAAACGAATCGGTTTTTGGTCAACCACATTTTTCAACCCATCGATTTTTAAAATGTTTGAATGCAGATTGATTAAAGGGATCCCTACGAATTCAAAAAGGTATAACATTTCAAAATCTGACAGTATTTACCCGAGATATTCAATAAAAATCATCAAAAAAGTTTTGATTTTCGAACCGACCCCGAATTTGAGAAAAAACGTGATGTAACCCCTTGCCATTTTGTTGATTTTGGCCAAAATTTAGATTTTTATTTTTTTGATGCCAATCGATAGTTCTGATCCTTACGAGTCCAAAATGGTATAAAATTCCCAAATCGGACAGTATTTGGCCGAAATATTCCAAAAGAACATCAACAAAAGTTGACTTTACAAACGAATCGGTTTTTGGTCAACCACATTTTTCAACCCATCGATTTTTAAAATGTTTGAATGCAGATTGATAATAGGGATCCCTACGAATTCAAAAAGGTATAACATTTCAAAATCTGACAGTATTTACCCGAGATATTCAATAAAAATCATCAAAAAAGTTTTGATTTTCGAACCGACCCCGAATTTGAGAAAAAACGTGATGTAACCCCTTGCCATTTTGTTGATTTTGGCCAAAATTTGGATTTTTATTTTTTTGATGCCAATCGATAGTTCTGATCCTTACGAGTCCAAAATGGTATAAAATTCCCAAATCGGACAGTATTTGGCAGAAATATTCCAAAAAAACTTCAACAATAGTTGACTTTACAAACGAATCGGTTTTTGGTCAACCACATTTTTCAACCCATCGATTTTTAAAATGTTTGAATGCAGATTGATAATTGGGATCCCTACGAATTCAAAAAGGTATAACATTTCAAAATCTGACAGTATTTACCCGAGATATTCAATAAAAATCATCAAAAAAGTTTTGATTTTCGAACCGACCCCGAATTTGAGAAAAAACGTGATGTAACCCCTTGCCATTTTGTTGATTTTGGCCAAAATTTAGATTTTTATTTTTTTGATGCCAATCGATAGTTCTGATCCTTACGAGTCCAAAATGGTATAAAATTCCCAAATCGGACAG
This sequence comes from Drosophila borealis, assembly GCA_035045885.1. Lineage (NCBI taxonomy): Eukaryota > Metazoa > Arthropoda > Insecta > Diptera > Drosophilidae > Drosophila > Drosophila borealis. The sequence continues at coordinate 1,574,189 of JAWNOR010000047.1, read as the reverse complement.
TATTTGGCCGAAATATTCCAAAAGAACATCAACAAAAGTTGACCTTACAAACGAATCGGTTTTTGGTCAACCACATTTTTCAACCCATCGATTTTTAAAATGTTTGAATGCAGATTGATAATAGGGATCCCTACGAATTCAAAAAGGTATAACATTTCAAAATCTGACAGTATTTACCCGAGATATTCAATAAAAATCATCAAAAAAGTTTTGATTTTCGAACCGACCCCGAATTTGAGAAAAAACGTGATGTAACCCCTTGCCATTTTGTTGATTTTGGCCAAAATTTAGATTTTTATTTTTTTGATGCCAATCGATAGTTCTGATCCTTACGAGTCCAAAATGGTATAAAATTCCCAAATCGGACAGTATTTGGCCGAAATATTCCAAAAGAACATCAACAATAGTTGACTTTACAAACGAATCGGTTTTTGGTCAACCACATTTTTCAACCCATCGATTTTTAAAATGTTTGAATGCAGATTGATTAAAGGGATCCCTACGAATTCAAAAAGGTATAATATTTCAAAATCGGACAGTTTTTACCCGAGCTATTCAATAAAAATCATCAAAAAAGTTTTGATTAAAGGGATCCCTACGAATTCAAAAAGGTATAACATTTCAAAATCTGACAGTATTTACCCGAGATATTCAATAAAAATCATCAAAAAAGTTTTGATTTTCGAACCGACCCCGAATTTGAGAAAAAACGTGATGTAACCCCTTGCCATTTTGTTGATTTTGGCCAAAATTTGGATTTTTATTTTTTTGATGCCAATCGATAGTTCTGATCCTTACGAGTCCAAAATGGTATAAAATTCCCAAATCGGACAGTATTTGGCCGAAATATTCCAAAAGAACATCAACAAAAGTTGACCTTACAAACGAATCGGTTTTTGGTCAACCACATTTTTCAACCCATCGATTTTTAAAATGTTTGAATGCAGATTGATAATAGGGATCCCTACGAATTCAAAAAGGTATAACATTTCAAAATCTGACAGTATTTACCCGAGATATTCAATAAAAATCATCAAAAAAGTTTTGATTTTCGAACCGACCCCGAATTTGAGAAAAAAACGTGATGTAACCCCTTGCCATTTTGTTGATTTTGGCCAAAATTTAGATTTTTATTTTTTTGATGCCAATCGATAGTTCTGATCCTTACGAGTTCAAAATGGTATAAAATTCCCAAATCGGACAGTATTTGGCCGAAATATTCCAAAAGAACATCAACAAAAGTTGACTTTACAAACGAATCGGTTTTTGGTCAACCACATTTTTCAACCCATCGATTTTTAAAATGTTTGAAGGCAGATTGATAATAGGGATCCCTACGAATTCAAAAAGGTATAACATTTCAAAATCTGACAGTATTTACCCGAGATATTCAATAAAAATCATCAAAAAAGTTTTGATTTTCGAACCGACCCCGAATTTGAGAAAAAACGTGATGTAACCCCTTGCCATTTTGTTGATTTTGGCCAAAATTTGGATTTTTATTTTTTTGATGCCAATCGATAGTTCTGATCCTTACGAGTCCAAAATGGTATAAAATTCCCAAATCGGACAGTATTTGGCAGAAATATTCCAAAAAAACTTCAACAATAGTTGACTTTACAAACGAATCGGTTTTTGGTCAACCACATTTTTCAACCCATCGATTTTTAAAAATGTTTGAATGCAGATTGATAATTGGGATCCCTACGAATTCAAAAAGGTATAACATTTCAAAATCTGACAGTATTTACCCGAGATATTCAATAAAAATCATCAAAAAAGTTTTGATTTTCGAACCGACCCCGAATTTGAGAAAAAACGTGATGTAACCCCTGCCATTTTGTTGATTTTGTTCAAAATTTAGATTTTTATTTTTTTGATGCCAATCGATAGTTCTGATCCTTACGAGTCCAAAATGGTATAAAATTCCCAAATCGGACAGTATTTGGCCGAAATATTCCAAAAGAACATCAACAATAGTTGACTTTACAAACGAATCGGTTTTTGGTCAACCACATTTTTCAACCCATCGATTTTTAAAATGTTTGAATGCAGATTGATTAAAGGGATCCCTACGAATTCAAAAAGGTATAATATTTCAAAATCGGACAGTTTTTACCCGAGCTATTCAATAAAAATCATCAAAAAAGTTTTGATTTTCGAACCGACCCCGAATTTGAGAAAAAACGTGATGTAACCCCTTGCCATTTTGTTGATTTTGGCCAAAATTTAGATTTTTATTTTTTTGATGCCAATCGATAGTTCTGATCCTTACGAGTCCAAAATGGTATAAAATTCCCAAATCGGACAGTATTTGGCCGAAATATTCCAAAAGAACATCAACAAAAGTTGACCTTACAAACGAATCGGTTTTTGGTCAACCACATTTTACAACCCATCGATTTTTAAAATGTATGAATGCAGATTGATAATAGGGATCCCTACGAATTCAAAAAGGTATAACATTTCAAAATCTGACAGTATTTACCCGAGATATTCAATAAAAATCATCAAAAAAGTTTTGATTTTCGAACCCACCCCGAATTTGAGAAAAAACGTGATGTAACCCCTTGCCATTTTGTTGATTTTGGCCAAAATTTAGATTTTTATTTTTTTGATGCCAATCGATAGTTCTGATCCTTACGAGTCCAAAATGGTATAAAATTCCCAAATCGGACAGTATTTGGCAGAAATATTCCAAAAAAACTTCAACAATAGTTGACTTTACAAACGAATCGGTTTTTGGTCAACCACATTTTTCAACCCATCGATTTTTAAAATGTTTGAATGCAGATTGATTAAAGGGATCCCTACGAATTCAAAAAGGTATAATATTTCAAAATCGGACAGTTTTTACCCGAGCTATTCAATAAAAATCGGACAGTATTTGTGCAGACCCCAATATTCCAAAAACTTCAACAATAGTTGACTTTACAAACGAATCGGTTTTTGGTCAACCACATTTTTCAACCCATCGATTTTTAAAATGTTTGAATGCAGATTGATTAAAGGGATCCCTACGAATTCAAAAAGGTATAATATTTCAAAATCGGACAGTTTTTACCCGAGCTATTCAATAAAAATCATCAAAAAAGTTTTGATTTTCGAACCGACCCCGAATTTGAGAAAAAACGTGATGTAACCCCTTGCCATTTTGTTGATTTTGGCCAAAATTTAGATTTTTATTTTTTTGATGCCAATCGATAGTTCTGATCCTTACGAGTCCAAAATGGTATAAAATTCCCAAATCGGACAGTATTTGGCAGAAATATTCCAAAAAACTTCAACAAAGGTTGACCTTACAAACGAATCGGTTTTTGGTCAACCACATTTTTCAACCCATCGATTTTTAAAATGTTTGAATGCAGATTGATAATAGGGATCCCTACGAATTCAAAAAGGTATAACATTTCAAAATCTGACAGTATTTACCCGAGATATTCAATAAAAATCATCAAAAAAGTTTTGATTTTCGAACCGACCTCGAATTTGAGAAAAAACGTGATGTAACCCCTTGCCATTTTGTTGATTTTGGCCAAAATTTAGATTTTTATTTTTTTGATGCCAATCGATAGTTCTGATCCTTACGAGTCCAAAATGGTATAAAATTCCCAAATCGGACAGTATTTGGCAGAAATATTCCAAAAAACATCAGCAAAAGTTGACCTTACAAACGAATCGGTTTTTGGTCAACCACATTTTTCAACCCATCGATTTTTAAAATGTTTGAATGCAGATTGATAAAAGGGATCCCTACGAATTCAAAAAGGTATAACATTTCAAAATCTGACAGTATTTACCCGAGATATTCAATAAAAATCATCAAAAAAGTTTTGATTTTCGAACCGACCCCGAATTTGAGAAAAAAACGTGATGTAACCCCTTGCCATTTTGTTGATTTTGGCCAAAATTTAGATTTTTATTTTTTTGATGCCAATCGATAGTTCTGATCCTTACGAGTCCAAAATGGTATAAAATTCCCAAATCGGACAGTATTTGGCAGAAATATTCCAAAAAAATTTCAACAATAGTTGACTTTACAAACGAATCGGTTTTTGGTCAACCACATTTTTCAACCCATCGATTTTTAAAATGTTTGAATGCAGATTGATAATAGGGATCCCTACGAATTCAAAAAGGTATAACATTTCAAAATCGGACAGTTTTTACCCGAGATATTCAATAAAAATCATCAAAAAAGTTTTGATTTTCGAACCGACCTCGAATTTGAGAAAAAACGTGATGTAACCCCTTGCCATTTTGTTGATTTTGGCCAAAATTTAGATTTTTATTTTTTTGATGCCAATCGATAGTTCTGATCCTTACGAGTCCAAAATGGTATAAAATTCCCAAATCGGACAGTATTTGGCAGAAATATTCCAAAAAAACTTCAACAATAGTTGACTTTACAAACGAATCGGTTTTTGGTCAACCACATTTTTCAACCCATCGATTTTTAAAATGTTTGAATGCAGATTGATTAAAGGGATCCCTACGAATTCAAAAAGGTATAATATTTCAAAATCGGACAGTTTTTACCCGAGCTATTCAATAAAAATCATCAAAAAAGTTTTGATTTTCGAACCGACCCCGAATTTGAGAAAAAACGTGATGTAACCCCTTGCCATTTTGTTGATTTTGGCCAAAATTTAGATTTTTATTTTTTTGATGCCAATCGATAGTTCTGATCCTTACGAGTCCAAAATGGTATAAAATTCCCAAATCGGACAGTATTTGGCCGAAATATTCCAAAAGAACATCAACAAAAGTTGACCTTACAAACGAATCGGTTTTTGGTCAACCACATTTTTCAACCCATCGATTTTTAAAATGTATGAATGCAGATTGATAATAGGGATCCCTACGAAATTCAAAAAAGGTATAACATTTCAAAATCTGACAGTATTTACCCGAGATATTCAATAAAAATCATCAAAAAAGTTTTGATTTTCAAACCGACCCCGAATTTGAGAAAAAACGTGATGTAACCCCTTGCCATTTTGTTGATTTTGGCCAAAATTTAGATTTTTATTTTTTTAATGCCAATCGATAGTTCTGATCCTTACGAGTCCAAAATGGTATAAAATTCCCAAATCGGACATTATTTGGCAGAAATATTCCAAAAAAACTTCAACAAAGGTTGACCTAACAAACGAATCGGTTTTTGGTCAACCACATTTTTCAACCCATCGATTTTTAAAATGTTTGAATGCAGATTGATAATAGGGATCCCTACGAATTCAAAAAGGTATAACATTTCAAAATCTGACAGTATTTACCCGAGATATTCAATAAAAATCATCAAAAAAGTTTTGATTTTCGAACCCACCCCGAATTTGAGAAAAAACGTGATGTAACCCCTTGCCATTTTGTTGATTTTGGCCAAAATTTAGATTTTTATTTTTTTGATGCCAATCGATAGTTCTGATCCTTACGAGTCCAAAATGGTATAAAATTCCCAAATCGGACAGTATTTGGCAGAAATATTCCAAATAACTTCAACAATAGTTGACTTTACAAACGAATCGGTTTTTGGTCAACCACATTTTTCAACCCATCGATTTTTAAAATGTATGAATGCAGATTGATAATAGGGATCCCTACGAATTCAAAAAGGTATAACATTTCAAAATCGGACAGTTTTTGAATGCAGATTGATAATAGGGATCCCTACGAATTCAAAAAGGTATAACATTTCAAAATCTGACAGTATTTACCCGAGATATTCAATAAAAATCATCAAAAAAGTTTTGATTTTCGAACCGACCTCGAATTTGAGAAAAAACGTGATGTAACCCCTTGCCATTTTGTTGATTTTGGCCAAAATTTAGATTTTTATTTTTTTGATGTCAATCGATAGTTCTGATCCTTACGAGTCCAAAATGGTATAAAATTCCCAAATCGGACAGTATTTGGCAGAAATATTCCAAAAAAACTTCAACAAAGGTTGACCTTACAAACGAATCGGTTTTTGGTCAACCACATTTTTCAACCCATCGATTTTTAAAATGTTTGAATGCAGATTGATAATAGGGATCCCTACGAATTCAAAAAGGTATAACATTTCAAAATCTGACAGTATTTACCCGAGATATTCAATAAAAATCATCAAAAAAGTTTTGATTTTCGAACCGACCTCGAATTTGAGAAAAAACGTGATGTAACCCCTTGCCATTTTGTTGATTTTGGCCAAAATTTAGATTTTTATTTTTTTGATGCCAATCGATAGTTCTGATCCTTACGAGTCCAAAATGGTATAAAATTCCCAAATCGGACAGTATTTGGCAGAAATATTCCAAAAAATTTCAACAATAGTTGACTTTACAAACGAATCGGTTTTTGGTCAACCACATTTTTCAACCCATCGATTTTTAAAATGTTTGAATGCAGATTGATAATAGGGATCCCTACGAATTCAAAAAGGTATAACATTTCAAAATCGGACAGTTTTTACCCGAGATATTCAATAAAAATCATCAAAAAAGTTTTGATTTTCGAACCGACCTCGAATTTGAGAAAAAACGTGATGTAACCCCTTGCCATTTTGTTGATTTTGGCCAAAATTTAGATTTTTATTTTTTTGATGCCAATCGATAGTTCTGATCCTTACGAGTCCAAAATGGTATAAAATTCCCAAATCGGACAGTATTTGGCAGAAATATTCCAAAAAACTTCAACAATAGTTGACTTTACAAACGAATCGGTTTTTGGTCAACCACATTTTTCAACCCATCGATTTTTAAAATGTTTGAATGCAGATTGATTAAAGGGATCCCTACGAATTCAAAAAGGTATAATATTTCAAAATCGGACAGTTTTTACCCGAGCTATTCAATAAAAATCATCAAAAAAGTTTTAATTTTCTAACCGACCCCGAATTTGAGAAAAAACGTGATGTAACCCCTTGCCATTTTGTTGATTTTGGCCAAAATTTAGATTTTTATTTTTTTGATGCCAATCGATAGTTCTGATCCTTACGAGTCCAAAATGGTATAAAATTCCCAAATCGGACAGTATTTGGCCGAAATATTCCAAAAGAACATCAACAAAAGTTGACCTTACAAACGAATCGGTTTTTGGTCAACCACATTTTACAACCCATCGATTTTTAAAATGTATGAATGCAGATTGATAATAGGGATCCCTACGAAATTAAAAAAGGTATAACATTTCAAAATCTGACAGTATTTACCCGAGATATTCAATAAAAATCATCAAAAAAGTTTTGATTTTCAAACCGACCCCGAATTTGAGAAAAAACGTGATGTAACCCCTTGCCATTTTGTTGATTTTGGCCAAAATTTAGATTTTTATTTTTTTAATGCCAATCGATAGTTCTGATCCTTACGAGTCCAAAATGGTATAAAATTCCCAAATCGGACATTATTTGGCAGAAATATTCCAAAAAAACTTCAACAAAGGTTGACCTAACAAACGAATCGGTTTTTGGTCAACCACATTTTTCAACCCATCGATTTTTAAAATGTTTGAATGCAGATTGATAATAGGGATCCCTACGAATTCAAAAAGGTATAACATTTCAAAATCTGACAGTATTTACCCGAGATATTCAATAAAAATCATCAAAAAAGTTTTGATTTTCGAACCCACCCCGAATTTGAGAAAAAACGTGATGTAACCCCTTGCCATTTTGTTGATTTTGGCCAAAATTTAGATTTTTATTTTTTTGATGCCAATCGATAGTTCTGATCCTTACGAGTCCAAAATGGTATAAAATTCCCAAATCGGACAGTATTTGGCAGAAATATTCCAAATAACTTCAACAATAGTTGACTTTACAAACGAATCGGTTTTTGGTCAACCACATTTTTCAACCCATCGATTTTTAAAATGTATGAATGCAGATTGATAATAGGGATCCCTACGAATTCAAAAAGGTATAACATTTCAAAATCGGACAGTTTTTACCCGAGCTATTCAATAAAAATCATCAAAAAAGTTTTGATTTTCGAACCGACCTCGAATTTGAGAAAAAACGTGATGTAACCCCTTGCCATTTTGTTGATTTTGGCCAAAATTTAGATTTTTATTTTTTTGATGCCAATCGATAGTTCTGATCCTTACGAGTCCAAAATGGTATAAAATTCCCAAATCGGACAGTATTTGGCAGAAATATTCCAAAAAAACTTCAACAAAGGTTTACCTTACAAACGAATCGGTTTTTGGTCAACCACATTTTTCAACCCATCGATTTTTAAAATGTTTGAATGCAGATTGATTAAAGGGATCCCTACGAATTCAAAAAGGTATAATATTTCAAAATCGGACAGTTTTTACCCGAGCTATTCAATAAAAATCATCAAAAAAGTTTTGATTTTCGAACCGACCCCGAATTTGAGAAAAAACGTGATGTAACCCCTTGCCATTTTGTTGATTTTGGCCAAAATTTAGATTTTTATTTTTTGGATGCCAATCGATAGTTCTGATCCTTACGAGTCCAAAATGGTATAAAATTCCCAAATCGGACAGTATTTGGCCGAAATATTCCAAAAGAACATCAACAAAAGTTGACCTTACAAACGAATCGGTTTTTGGTCAACCACATTTTTCAACCCATCGATTTTTAAAATAAATGAATGCAGATTGATAATAGGGATCCCTGCGAATTCAAAAAGGTATAACATTTCAAAATCTGACAGTATTTACCCGAGATATTCAATAAAAATCATCAAAAATGTTTTGATTTTCGAACCGACCCCGAATTTGAGAAAAAACGTGATGTAACCCCTTGCCATTTTGTTGATTTTGGCCAAAATTTAGATTTTTATTTTTTTGATGCCAATCGATAGTTCTGATCCTTACGAGTCCAAAATGGTATAAAATTCCCAAATCGGACAGTATTTGGCAGAAATATTCCAAAAAAACTTCAACAAAGGTTGACCTTACAAACGAATCGGTTTTTGGTCAACCACATTTTTCAACCCATCGATTTTTAAAATGTTTGCATGCAGATTGATTAAAGGGATCCCTACGAATTCAAAAAGGTATAACATTTCAAAATCTGACAGTATTTACCCGAGATATTCAATAAAAATCATCAAAAAAGTTTTGATTTTCGAACCGACCCCGAATTTGAGAAAAAACGTGATGTAACCCCTTGCCATTTTGTTGATTTTGGCCAAAATTTAGATTTTTATTTTTTTGATGCCAATCGATAGTTCTGATCCTTACGAGTCCAAAATGGTATAAAATTCCCAAATCGGACAGTATTTGGCAGAAATATTCCAAAAGAACATCAACAAAAGTTGACCTTACAAACGAATCGGTTTTTGGTCAACCACATTTTTCAACCCATCGATTTTTAAAATGTTTGAATGCAGATTGATAATAGGGATCCCTACGAATTCAAAAAGGTATAACATTTCAAAATCTGACAGTATTTACCCGAGATATTCAATAAAAATCATCAAAAAAGTTTTGATTTTCGAACCGACCCCGAATTTGAGAAAAAACGTGATGTAACCCCTTGCCATTTTGTTGATTTTGGTCAAAATTAAGATTTTTATTTATTCGATGCCAATCGATAGTACTGATCCTTGCGAGTCCAAAAGGGCATAAAATTCCCAAATCGGACAGTATTTTGCCGAAATATTCCAAAAGAACATCAACAAAGGTTGACTTTACAAACGAATCGGTTTTTGGTCAACAATTTTTTTGGAATGGAACATATGGAACTAATGTAATATCAAGTTTTATAATCTTTAGCCGTGCGCTTAATTAAAGTTCTACACTCAGTTTTCATACACCTTATAAGTATACCTTTAAGAATGCAATGGTTGGGTCTTTTTGGCGCTGGGTCTTCCTCAAACGTTATTTATCTTAAGCCAAACTATCTTTTTAAAAATATTTGAGTAACAGTTTTGGTTTTAGGTTCGGTTCATAGTAAAAAATAAAGTAGAATGCCATATTTGAATCAGTTCGATTGGCCTTTTTGCTTGGGTAGAAGCCTTATAAAACTGCAACTGATTTAGCTGAATTTGGCAATTCTATACCAAGACTTGCGACTGCGAAAGCTGCGACTTTGAAAGCACTTATGGGCATTAATCATCTGCCTCGCTCCGCCCTAAGCAAGATGGTTTGGCAACAACTGCGTTTTAGAGCTCTGCATTTGATTAAGATGTAGTCGAAATCCATTAACGCCATTCTGCAGTTTTGGTGAAAGGCGTCGTCACAGGCTGCATACGCAATGAGTTGTGTCTCGAGAGTGTGCCGTGTGCCGTGTGTGTGTGTGTATGTGTGTGTGCGTGTGTGTATGCTGTTGCAGCTCAAGTTAGCGTGACCAAAGAGCTGGGATAACTGCTAACCCACAATAAGTAGTTAACGCAGACATGACTTAAATCTCATAAATAAATTTGTTCAATTCCAGCGAACAAGAAAGCCAAGCTCCTCAATGGCAGTGGCAACGCCAACGGCAACGGCAACGGCAACAGCAACAGCAACGGTAATGGAGGCGCCTCCGCTGACGCAGCAGCAGCAGCTGCCACCGCTGGCAACGGGGATGGGCACTATCAGCACGCCAATGGCAGCATCTATGGCTATGCGGAGGGCAAGCAACGCAGCGGCAGCAACGGCAACAGCAACAGCAGCAGCAGCTATCAGCCCTCGCACTATCACCAGCAGCAACAGTCGGTCTATGCGGCCAGCATCTATGGCGTGGGTTCATCCGCCGAGGATCACTACGAGCTGCAACAGTCGCAGTATGGCGGCAGCTATAACGGGGAGGGCGCCGGCGTTGGCGTCGGCGTTGGCGTGCGCTCCGGTGGCCCCAATTTGGTCAACAAGCAGCTGGTGCTGCCGTTTGTGCCGCCCAGTTTTCCCAACAAATCACAAGACGGCGTCACGCATCTCATCAAGCCGTCGGAGTATCTAAAGAGCATAAGCGATAAGCGTTCGTGTCCATCCTCGGCCCGGTAAGTTAAGAAAGCCATGCCAGCCTCAGCTGCAGCTCTAGCTCCCAGCTGCATCAGAGAGTTGAGATGCAGTTGTAGCTGTTATTTATTTAGTTATTGTTTTTGTTTTCTTTTTTTTTTTTTTTGTAATTTGGCTGCACATCTCGTGCGGCGGCAACATAAGTAATTACCACCAAAAGTGGCAGAAGTACAGTTGCCTTAATTAAGCTGCAGACAATGCCAGCGCATGCTCACGCCGATCGCTGGCTGGGCGCTGGCTGGGGGCTGGCTGGGGGCTGGCTGGGGGCTGGCTGGGGGATGGGGGCAATTAACAGCACCACTCGCGAGTCGCAAGTCGCGAGTCGGCCGCACTTCCTCAGCGGCTCAAGAGTGCATGAAATTTTATGCGTGCTGCATGCCAGGCCACTTTTGCCAACTGGTTCGCCTCGCTCCGATCAGTTGCAATCCAAAGATGATACTGCGCACACGACACGCCTGGCGCAGGTCCGGCCCACATCACACATTATGCCACACACACACGGAGACACACACACACACACTGAGACACACCCACGAAGCTTTTCATCAAATATTTAACAATCCTTATCGTTGCAGCTCCACGGACACGGAGGACTACATGCAAATCCAGATCGCACAGCAGCAGAATCATCATCATCATCAGCATTCGCACCAGCATCCGCACCAGCATCAGCATCATTCGCATGCTCTGGGCGTGGGCGAGCAGCCGCCGTTGCCGCCGCCGCCGCCACCGTTGCCGCATATGATGCCGCCCCCAATGCCAATGATGCTGTCGGCCATGGCTGGCGATGCCACCAGCAAGTCACAGAAGCCCAAGAAGCCGCACGGCTCAGCTGGGCCCAGCAGCCAGGATACGGCCACGCGCAAGCAGCATCAGCCGCTGTCCGCGATTTCCATACAGGATCTGAACAGTGTACAGGTGAGTTGTATCCCAGATAGAATGGCCAGATAGAATGCTTATACCTGACTAGCGGGTATAGCCCGGCTACTTAATATTTTGAGTTTGCAAAGTAAGTTTAAGGCCGATTAAATGAGAATTCAACTTTCGGTTAAACTACCGATTGGCAATTTTCCTGTACAGATCTTCGAAACTTGAAACCAATCGGTTCGACGCGTAGTATTTGTCAATAGAGATCTAGATAAAATGTAAATAAAGATCTTTGAAAATTAGTTTCAGTCCGATCGAAGGGTAAGCCGAATGGTTTCATGTACTCGCTTTCCACCAATTTTTCACGGTTGCGGGTGGAATTTTTCAAGCATTCGGCTTTCTAGCTGTTGCGGTGGTCAGTCGGTCAGTTAGTCAGTCAGCCGGGATAAACTCCTTCATATGTATAGGCGGTCAAGTTAGTCTATTCGTCTGTTTGCAGGCAATCTAGTGTCCTAGTTTTAAGTTTTGAATCCGATTCGATCGAAGAGCTAAATCATGTAGTCACTGATACAACCGTACGAAAATAAGTTCATTTGCTTTTCTTATATCTTCTATATCTTAAATAAAATCATCAAATAAAAGTTTTATTTTTGTTTTTGCAACATTTTAACTAAATTAAAACACACTTGGATTAGCATACATAGTTTCCAACTAAGCAAATATCGAAGAAAAGCCTGGCAACATTTGCCAACTGTGTAGAATATATATATATATGTATATATATATATGTATATTCTCAGATATCGAAGCTTAAGCGACAGCAAGACCCTTAGAAAGCCTTAAGATCACTTACCCAATCCCTGATCCTATTTAAATTTCTGTACAGTTGCGACGCACGGACACACAGAAGGTGCCGAAGCCCTACCAGATGCCGGCACGCAGTCTGAGCATGCAGTGCCTGACGACCAGCACGGACACATATCTAAAAACGGATCTGATAGCCGAGCTGAAGATCTCGAAGGATATACCCGGCATCAAGAAGATGAAGGTCGAACAGCAGATGGCCAATCGCATGGACTCGGAGCATTATATGGAGATAACCAAACAGTTTACGGCCAACAACTATGTTGATCAGGTGAGTCACAAGGTTGCCGTGCCGATGGATGCGGGCTGCGGGGTGGGGGCTGTGAACTGGATTATCATGCGTATCAAAGATCTACTTACAGATACCAGAAAAGGATCAGGCCGGCAATGCCATACCCGACTGGAAGCGCCAGATGATGGCAAAGAAGGCAGCCGAGCGGGCCAAAAAGGACTTTGAGGATCGCATGGCCCAGGAGGCGGAGTCGCGTCGCCTCTCGCAGATACCCCAATGGAAACGCGACTTGCTGGCGCGTCGCGAAGAAACTGAAAACAAGCTGAAGTAAGTGGTGGGGTGTGGGGGCATAAGGTGGCGCAGCTGGCGGAATCCTCTCTCTGACCTGTGCTCGCTGTCTGTGCCATTTTGCAGAGCGGCCATCTATACGCCCAAAGTGGAGGAGAATAATCGCGTGGCGGACACCTGGCGCCTCAAGAATCGCGCCATGTCCATCGATAACATCAATCTGGCCACCTGCGGCGCCGGCGGCGGCCTCAATGTCGAGCAGCACTATCAGCAGCTGCAGCTGCTCCAGCAGCAGGCGCAGCAGGCGCATCCACAGGGCAACAAGGAGAACCACAGCGAAGGCTCCACAGCAGCCAAGGCCGGCGATTGCGAGCCACCACTGCAGCAGCAGCATCAGCAGCAGCAGCAACCACAGGATGCACTGGATCAGGGCGAGGACGATCAGGATGATAGCGACAACATCATTCCCTGGCGTGCACAGCTCCGCAAGACCAACAGTCGCTTGAGCTTGATCTGAGTTGGCCGTCTCCGCGCTTAAGTCTCTTGTAGTGCATTTTTTTTGTTTATTTTTTTTTTCTCTTTAATACGAATATATTTAACTTAACGAATGTGCAATTATATCACATGATATATATTTCGATATGCGAGTGAATTACACATATACATATACACATACTTATATATACATATATATTTATATATGTATATATATATATTATAATCTTAAGTAATCCATATTTGTAATGTGTTAAACGCATCCGCGTGCTCCAGAGGAGTGGCAAGCGTATCGCGGAACCAGCTCGAGATCCAAGGCAAGCTTTAGACCCAAAAAAGTAAAAAAAAAAAACAAAAAAGCCGTAAGAAAATGAATGATTATACGATTGAGATATTGTGCATGTACTATGTAGAAATTATTATACGTATATACATTTTTTTTTTTTATTATTGTTATTCCTATGTTATACAAAATCAATCGGTTTGCATTAATATTCATAATTATTTAAACTTGCAGTAAATTCCAATTTGGTGTTGTGCGAATCTCGATTATTCGACTATCGATTATTAATATACATTAACGATATCATCTAACTATCGACTTGAATCATAATTACCTATTTAAGCTTCCATTTTTTTTTTATCATTGTTATTTGTTTTTATACTTGGCTCAATAATATGATTAAAATAAAACTATACATATTAAAAATGCTTGAACTTTTATTGGGCGGGATTCCCTTTTTCAGAGATCGAACTTATTTTACCCGTTATATTCATCAAAGTCAACAAGTATAAATAAATGCTTTCCATAGAAATCTTGACGAAAGATGTATTTGGAATAATTGCAAGGTTTCTCAGTCAAATACTTGCAAGCATTTACTAAAAGTATGTATCTATTTTAATTTTGCGAAAACTTAGTCATGATAAAGTCAATTGTCCATTATTGATATATGAGACCACACTTTGAATCGGTTTCAAATTAAATTTGTACCCAATTGATATTTATTAATTTGGCAGACTTTAAGTGATTAATTAAGACGGCTAGCCCGTACGTATATGCAATGTTCTATTGATAAGAGACTAACTGTTTCAAGTTAGTATAAACAGATATATAGTATACGAAATATTTATAGGTATACAAATGGCCATAGATAAATCGGGGCAAACAGTGGAACCACTTCACGTGTGAGCACTTCACAGCGATAGGGCCAAGAGGGCAATCTTTATAAAATGAAGAGCCGTCAGTCCAGTCGATCATTCTGCAACCACAGTTCAGATAGCCAAACACAATGAGAACCATTACACTCTGTCTTTTGCTGCTCGTTTCGGCCAGCTGCCTGATCAGCACGAACGTAAGTTAACAACTAGCGATGGGAAATTGGAACAAAGGTAAATATTCACAAATTGCTCTCTTTTAGGCCAAGGCAACGGCTGACGATTCGATCAACTTCGAGGATGTGGATTTGGATGCACTGATTGATCAGCTGGATGGCGATTATATGGATGTGGAGGAGTTCGGCTTCATCAGAACGGTGCGCAAGGCCCTCAAGAAGGCGCTGAAAACAGTGCGCGGCGTCAACTGCACCATTAAGGAGGTCATTGAGGTGTTGAGCGCGGCCACCAACTATGTGGATAGTATTGATGCCTGCGGCACAGCCGTGCCCAAGGATGTGGCCGCCATTGTCAATTCCTGCAAGACCATAATCTCCATCTGCAACGATATCATCAATCTGAACAGCAAGCTGTGCACCACCGATGATCCCGATTCCAACCAGATGTCCTCCAAGAAGTGCTTCTGGCAGTTGTTCAAGGCTGTCATGAAGCTCACCAGAAAGATCAACACCACCCTGAAGCAGATCGCCAAGCTGCCCTCCGACACCAGCTCCTGCTTTCTCGATGCAACAAACGATGTCAAGAACAGCTTTAACAATTTCTTGCCCAATATCAACACTTGCGTCGATCAAATGTAAACATAGCTCAAAATTATAAAAAACATGTATGCATAAAAAAAAATTTACCATACAATTTGTTTACAATATGAGTAAATAAATTAAATACGCAGCAACTTTTCAACTTTTTTTCAATCGAAGCGCAGGGGGTATACATATATAAAAACATACTTGCAGACATACATTAGCACATACACACAAACACACATACATAAAAACGAACAAAACTCGCAAACATAGCACACACATACATACTAAAATACATGCATACTTACATAAATACATGCTTGATTACTTGAATTATTACCTACTTACATACTTACATACCTACACACTAGCATACTGAAATACTTACATTCTCACATACTAAAATATTAATATTGAAATAAAACATACCTTCAAACACACACACACTTACATGCAGACATCCAGAAATACGTACACCCACTCATACATACATAGCATAAGGAGAATCGCATAGTAGGGCAATATTCCAAAATACAATTGTTTTCATTTGCATTGCAGCGGAAGAGTAACTTGGTCTACGTTTGGTATAGCAAACTATACACATATGCATTACACATATACACACATACGGACAGACAAACAAACATTTGTATAAACATAGATAATGCTATTAAAGCTGTTTTGTCCGATTTCTTTTATAGAATTATTGTATTTGACATCGTTTAATGGATGGGCTGGCAAATTAGTTTGCGTACTCCCTTAAGCTTAAGCTAACAAAAACTATAAAATAATATTTGAATACATATAAACTAAAGATACCTAAAATAGATTGCTCTGACTGGCTGACAGCTTGGTGATTAACGCAAGTGCGCGGGCAAGGCCGGGCAAAACCCGCTAGTAATAATAATGTAACTGAAAGTTTTCAAATAATTCCATTATATGAGTTATAGAATACAAAAAATGCAATTTCAACGGCTTTTCTATATCGATAAAAAAAGCTTCTGGATTTACGATATGCACAAGAACATTTCTCAGCTCAAGAGCTCTGTTAATTTTTATCAGTTCCTAAAGCGAACTAAGCGTTTGCAGCTGTGCAGTTGTTATCGTTAACTTAAGAGCCAAACGATTCAAAGCCTTATCAAATGCGCAAACCCAATTGACTTATGCATTTTTATTTGCTTCTCTTATGGGTATATAATGGGGAAAAAAAAGACATGGTTAAATATGGCCAGAGCGCGGGCTGCCTAGGAGCTGGTCAGCTTGGAGCAGGCCTTTATGTTGGCGGGGAACTGTGTGTAGTAGCTGGTCAGGCTGCTGGTGGCATTGGTGACACAGGTGATGGCATTGGGGCCAGTCTGGGGTATCTTCTTGGCCAGGGCGATGGCACTCTTCACCTGCCTGTACAGGCTGAAGACCTGGGCCAAAGTCTTAACGGCACAGCTGTTGGTGATCTTCGGCTGCTCGGGCTCCTCGGCGCTGGCGCAAATGTTCGACTTCAGGTTGATGATGTTGTTGGCGGTGCTGATGATTTTCAGGTTGGCATTGATCAGATTGGTCACATCCTGGCTGGCGTCGACGCCGCAGGCAATGATATCGGCATTGTACTGCAGAGCGCTGCCCTTGATGCCCACAACCCACTTGATTATGCAGTTGAAGCCCTTGACGCTGCGCAGGGCCGCCTTAATGGCCCACCACGTGGCCGAGAAGATGCCGAACACCTCCGGATCGAAGGTCTCCCCGTCGATATCAGCGAAATCGCTGGGCTCGTACTGTACGCCTGTGTCCGGCGCCATCATCAACGGTTGCCAGGTGCCAGCATTGACCTGTTTTGAGCAAACGAATCGTGAATCCTCAAGCTTACCCATTCACTTGAAACCTGGCCAAATACTCACACTGAGCACGCAGACGGCTGCGAACAGAGCAAATAATGTGAACTTCATGTTGAGGTCTGCAAATGCTATCTCCTTTGACTGTGCCGCGCATCGGGCCTTTTTATAGTTCGCCATGGTCTTGGCTAGCGATAACAGAAGTAACTTAATAATGCTCGAGCAGTTCCAATCATTTATCGAGTCGCCTATCTACCTATCTACCCATCAATTGTACCAATACAGGCACAAACCTCAGGTGGGCTTAGTTCAAGCACCTGCGGGTAGCACCTTTGCGGCCTAAGCAGCGGCTACTTTGGGGCATGCTTCGCATATCAGCTGATGAGCTGATAACCAGACTTTGGATCTCAGTCTGGTAAAAACGGCGCAATTAAAGCGCTTATCAATGGACTTTCCTATAGGGTATGTATATATTAATATTATTTAATATGGGATATGCAAAACTTTAAACTATAAATACTAAAGGCTAGAATACACAAATTTTGTTCGAGCTCTATCTCTTGCACTCTCTCTCTCTCTTCTCTCTCTCTCTTTGCTCTCTCTTCTTCGTGCTAAACAAAACTCCGCCGAAATAGTATTATGAGTTTGTTTTCCTAATATCTGAGCTTGTGGTTTATAATTTATAACACCTATATATAGACAAAGTGCATCAAACATAAAGAATATTCCAGTTTGTTTTATAACTATTTGACTTATAGATTTGCAAGACAGTTTTCATCAAGTTCACTAGCTTAGAAATCTCAAGCTCGAATCTTTAAAAGAAAATCTAACATTTTTAAAATTAAGATAATTCCAATAGCTCATTATGTGAAAGAAACTGTGAGACAGAAAACACCTCAGCTGCTGTTCGTTCACATTCAGATATACTCGTATCAAGATCAGATCACATTCTCACAGAATATTTATTAGCTTAATATTATTAACCAGCCCAAAAGAAACATTGAGAAAACGGTTTGCTCTGAGTTTGAAATACCAAAAAAAAAATTTTATTTCATTTATAGTAGAGTGTCCGAAAATTAATTGATTAGCATTTTGTTATTGATGATATTTTTTTGCTGTCAAATATTGTGAATAAGTTTTCCATACATATTTCATATATTTATAATATAATATAACTTTCATTTTGAATAAAAGACGATAAGAGGTTTTGTTGAAAATGTAGCTAGCGTCTGGGCAAAAAATTGAACTTTAATTAAGTTAAGCTTGCTAATTTTGAGTTGTAGTTAATTAGCTATTGCGTTTTTTGTGTGTGTTTTTTTTTTATATATATTTTGCTAATGATGTGCCGGAGATACTATACGATTATAACGCGTGTGTGTGTGTGTGTGTGTTAGAGCGCGCACAACATCTAATAAATAACGCTTGAATGCAGCTGAAGCTCAAGAAACTACTTTAATACGGAGTATATGTGTGTGTGTGTCGTGTGTGTGTGAGTGTCGTGTGTGTGTGTGTTAAAGTGTGTGCCAGTAACATTTGTATTTGGCCTTAGCCACGTGCTGCATAACAAATCCGTTCTGTGTAACATACATACATACATCCTTACATCTGTAGATCTTAACATTAGTACATCTGTACATCTGTACATCAATACATCAGTGTGTGCATGTATGTATGTTGGCTCATTCGCAACTTGCCCATTGCCATTTGATGTTGTTTTTGGTCTAACATTTTCAGCCGCTTTCTTTCATTCG